>CM076569.1:353542496-353838545 GCA_034641835.2 Pinus albicaulis
CATGACACCTCGCCATTCCGAGGGTAGACCAATACATGGCTCTATGTACTGGTCGTCTAAGTCTTTCCACCCGCGCTCTGACACTCCGGTCAGCAACCTCTCGCATCTACGGCGGATGTCCTCCAGAAGGGCGGTCACATCCTCATTATGCGCTGCTCTCGACCCACTCGGACCTACAGCTCCAAATGCTGCCGGTCGTCCCATATATCCAGCTATATCTGCATACCAAAAGTACATGAATCAGTACCCTATCTACTATTCATTAACTTTAACATGACCAAAAAAGACTAGTTACTTGTCACTTACCATCGGGTCCCCATACTCGACCAGGCGAAAGTGGTAGGTCCGGATCACCACAATAACTCATCCCACTATAGGGATAGTCGTCTATGTATAATGGCATCTGATCCCAATGGGCAAATAACTCAGGTCGAAACACCCGTTCGACCGCCCCTCCTCCTCCTCTGCACAGTAGGCGCCCCCACTGGCGCATCCTGGGCTCCCTCGGGCCCCCATCTGGGAGCTGTATACAAGGTCGTAAGGTCGGGATCTTCTCAAAAAAGAAGGAACACAATAAAGTCTCATATGAGCAATCGTGGTTCACTTGCCGCTTGCCCAGCGACAGCTGTCATTTTAACAACACCAACATCATTTGGGCCCACCCATAGTAGGTCCCACTCAACACACTCTCCACAATCATCATCTGCCCCCCAGTGATGTGATGGAACGCCTAGTTGCCCAGGATCCACAGCACCGCTGCGGTCACTGCACGGGTCTCTAATCTCTCTAAGTCCCCGATCGATATCCGAGTCCCTTTGACTTGGAGACCCGGTCGAAAATGTCGCTCCACAAACTCCATCATGTTCCGCCCCCGCGATAACACTGGCTGCGTATTTCCCACCATCCCAAGTGGCAGGAGACCAGTCAGGAAATACAGGTCCTGGACTGTCAATTCGATCCTGTGCCCCTGCACTATAAAGACCTCATTATCTGGATCCCAATAACTAACAATTCGGGCTAACAAGGGCTCCCCAGCTCTCATCAAAGGGTTCTCCAAAAAATTTAGAACCCCAAACCTGGCCAAGACACGACGGACACCCTGATCTATCTAGATCTCTATCTGTAATGTGCCCAGGTCTCTCTCTCTCTAGTTAACCCGTATATCTGCCATAGCTTCACAAAAACATCATCTTTGACAGTATACAGATAGGAAACACTGTAACCAATCACAAAAACCAAAATCTTAGCCCTAACACAGCACTGAAATCCCCTTCATCCTCCAGGTCACACTTTTATGCCCAATCCTGGGCCAGGTCGCAGTTTTTGGCTCAAAACCTGCGTCCCAGGTCGCAGTTTTTGGCCCAAAAAGTGCGGCCCGGCCGTAGAGATGAAAGAGGGTCTATTTTTGAGATTCTGGGCCCTAATCTGAACTTTCAATCCATCAAAATGAAAGAGTAAGGTTAGGCCTTTGACTTGCAACTGACGGATCTCGATTCCAATGGTCGGTTTGTCTGCTACGCTTGCTGCAAGATTTAGGGCCTTCTCTCCTCTCTACATTCACCATAGCAACACTAGCAAATGAGTGGATTTGGAGGGAAAACTTCCTTGTTAAAAGAGAACCCTTGTTTCTTCTTTTGCATGTTGCGACCATACCGTAGCTCCGTTTGACAAACCGTCCACACCGTTGGAAATCTCTCACTGAGCCCTCAAATGGGTATCTGTTAGTTTTTTCTTATTTGATACTTCACCAGGACACATTTTGTCCAAGATGGGTCACTTCACCTCCACCCAAAATCGAATTTCCTCACTTACAACACTTGTACTTGGGGCACCACTTTACCTCCATACTTGTCTTTGTTTGTGTCGATTTTCGTCATGAGATATCATCTTGTACTCATGTTTTTCGGGTCCCCCATGGGCTCTTTTCTATGTGGCAGCACCATCGAGTCGCCCTTGTTTAGAGCATCCAAGTTGAGTCATCATCACATTCATGGAGTCTATCCCGAGTCCCTTTGTACCCCGCTATAGTCCTCCATCCTTCATTGCTTGATCCCTCTCTTGTGTTGCACATTATGGCCTTCAGTCCCACTGTCCCTTATCCCTCATGATATTGTGTCAGTCGCTGCCATGTTATTCCTGCAATTATGCTCTAACAAGGGAAGTCATCCATTCGCTACTCAGTCCCCTCCATTTCATCATCATCATTGGTATTAGTCTGTCCGTCGCTCGACTATTTTCTCTCGTGCCTTAGTTCAAGATCTCTCATTCCCTCACCTATGGCAGACCTCCTTCTATCGACATCATCTCATTCATTCTAGAAGTCCGGTCTAGAGGGCGGTGTACCTTGGTTCCATCTTCCACTCTTGTTCGGTACCTCGGATCAGGCGAAGGGCTTTCTCATCACCCTTTGAATTGATTGTTTCTCAGCTTCAGCATGATCGAGATCCGTATACTTGATGGTTCAGTGATGCAGCAACAGCTCTTGGTGATTCCCGGGTGTGTGTGAGATGTCTTAGCCCTCATGAGGGGGTGGCCCTGCAGGTAGCCCCCCACATGCCCGGATGACCTCTTCATTACAACCTTTGATGCAGCTCCATATATTTGATGATTCCAGTCTTAGCCGCTTGCAGCGCCTCTTTGATTTGCATGTATCAGTCAGATTTTGCGAGCCCTTCCCCATTTGCAGGGGCATTTGGGTTGTACTTGTATCTCATGTACTCTGATATTCTTGTATAAGTCCTGGCTGTTATCCCAGGCACAGCATGTATGTGGGATCCCTCATTGTATTTCTATCTGGCTCATTTTTATGCCGGTTGTACTTTATGGTTCGGTCCCTTGTTTACTAGACACACTATTCTTTTGTACTTTGTCTCGGCGAGCATAGGTATGCCTCCCCTTCCTCCTTTAGCACAGGTACCCTCTCATAAAAAGAGACTTGTTGCACCTGAAAGTCTCGTCTCCTTAGGTTCTAGTCCTTCAGCACATTATTCTACCTCACATCTCTCTCTCGGACTTCCCTTTTGATGTCTGGTGATTGAGTTCTTACAACGTACTTCTGTCATATGATTTTCTCCTAACACTCGCATGCTGGGGGGCAATCTGTTACACCATTTTTTGGTCATCTCACCTAGTATTATTAGATGGACCCAAGTACACCATGTAAGACCAATTCTACCCTAAGTAAAATTTCCTTCACTATGTAAAATAAGTTAATAAAACACATTTATTAAGTTGTTTATGGTCTAAACAGGAAACCCCAAAAGGAAATATTAAACAAACCTATATTTGTTTGATTTTCCTGGTCATGTTTAACCCAAAACAAAGAAATTAATTAGATAAATCTTTATTTATCTTATTATTTTCTAGGAATAATTATTCAAACCTTATTTAAATAATATTCCTTGTTAAATATGACTAAATCACCCATAAATAATTAAATAAATCATTATTTATTTGATTATCTTTTAACCACCTCCTTAAAATGATAAATAAATCATTTATTTATTATTCACAAATAAAGGGATTTGACCCAAGTCAAATACTTTTTCCCTCCAACAAATATAATAAAATATTCCATAAAAGGTGGATATAGATTTGGTTAATGTTATTTTAATCATGCACCAAGATCTAGAATGACCCAATATTTTGTTATAAATAGGAGGGTTTTTCCTACCATTCTTCACCTTTTGTTGCCTATTATATCACTCTGGATCTAAACTCTTGGTCTGACTTTGAGCCTTTATCATTGTCATATTTTCCATTATTTGCTGTGTGAGCTCCCTTTGAGTTCTATCTTTGTCTGGGTTTTCTACACCAATAGGAGAGAGAAATGATAGATCTGAAGTGCTAAGGACTTCCAAGAACCCATCCCATTGAGGAGAATTGGAAACACCTTCTTGTTTTCCTCCCAGGTGCCCTTAATACAAAAAATTCTTTCAAAAATTGTTCTTGTCTTGTCTATTGGATATATGGAGAAAAACCTTCTTTTTACTACTTAATGTCTTTCTATTCATAGATCTGGTTTTTGCAGCTCTTGTTTTGATCAACTAACTGCAGATCTGAAGATATTGGCAGCCATATTTGATGTTAGGGCTATTAGTTATGCGTAGCTAAAGTGGTATGTTTTCGTACACTTCGACAAAAGATTCATACTAAAACCCACCAAATGCAAAGCCTTTTTGACCACTCCTTGATCCAAATTATTATCTTACACCTGCTGGAGCAACAAGGGATCCCTTGGGAGGTTTTTATATCTCATGATGTGTTTTCCAATCCCCAAGCCTTCATTCTGCAAAATTTTCCCTCCACTTCACATCCACCTACCTCCACTCCTCCTTCATCTCCACATATTCCTTCTCCACAAAGAGATTCACCTCATATCCCTTCTCCTAATGTATCAAATGAAGGAGCTGAAAATAGCCCTAATGAGGGGCAAACAAATGACAATGAAGAGGATAAGAGCAGTGAAGCAGAAACTGAGGTAGAAGAAGAAAACAATGATGATAGCAGCAGTGAGAAAGAAGGTGATGACAACATAAATGAGGAGGGAGATGAAAGTGATACAAGGGAAAAAAAAAGTGATACAAATACAAAGCTTAGTAAAGAAGATGATGAGGAAAGTGAAGAAAACAATGGGGCATAAACAGAGCCTAATGATGAAGAAATTGATGATGACATAAAGGAAGAAGATGAACATAGAATCCTTGAAGGGAAAGACAGTGATGGAGAGGAGTAAAACAGTGACAATGATGACACTCATAAGACAATATCAAATGCAGAAGATAGCATTGATGATAAGAAACATGATAGCCAAGGGGATTATGAAAAGAAAAATGAAGATGACAATCAGGAGGAGGATGAAGAAGACAGCCAAGAGGATGATGGTTTTGAACATGACAGTGAGCCCAATCACAGTGACAAAAGTGCTAAAATGGATGAAGAAGGTGAAAATCAAGAGACAGAGGGAGAGGATGAAGAAATTGAAGATCAAGAGCATACCAATGATGAGGCTGAAATAGAATTTGAAAATCAAGGCATTGACCAAGACAATGACACAAATGAGACAATTATTGACAAGCAAGGAAATATTCATGGCATTCATGACAGCTATCATGACTGTCATGACACTAATCAGCCTCCAAATGACCAAGAAATCTAAAGTGATAGGGAAGAAATCCTTAGTGAAAGACAAAGCCAAGATGTCAGTGAAGAAAATAGTGAGGAAATCAAGGATTTTGATGAGGTTGAAGGTCAAGAAATCAATGACCTAATGGTGTATGAAGTCACTCATGAAAGCCATGACAAAGCTGAAAATCTTGAGACTTCATCAAGGATCAAAGCACCCTCATCACCCCTCTCACATGCACCTACCACAGAGGCAAAAGAGATGTGTTTGCTGCCTCAAAAAGGAAAAGGACCATCTCTCCTCCAGCTATCAAGAAAAAATACAAAGGAAAGGAAAATATGGACAAGGGTGAGCAACAATTCAAGGTAAGAAAAAGCAAAAGGATCAAGAAGACTTCTCAAGTGCCTCAATTCATTGATTTAGGCAGTGACGTCGAGGAAAAGGAGATGAACACAAAATTGCTTCTCTTGGAGAAAGATGCTCAGCTTTAGGAGTGGGAAAGAGACTTTGAGATGGCACAACGTGTCATCCACTATTACAAAGAGGAGCACAAGAATTTCAAGGAGGTGAAGAGAAGCCTTGCCTTACAAAAGAAAATGGCAAAGAATTATGCAAGGAAGAACATGCATGCATGTGCCAAATTGAGGAAGGCCCTCGTTGAGCTTGAAGACCTAAAAAGATCCATAGTGCAGGAAAAACTTGGAATTTTGGCTAAGGCTTCTCAACAGGTGTCCAAGACCTCTTGAGGGACCTCTCCACAAATTTTGAGGCAAATTGGACAACTTTTTGTTTTTTCCAAATTTTGAAGCCTAGGAGCGCATCACCCTAGGCGCTACACACAACATTGGTGCATCCTCATCTCTCAAAGTTTGCATTTTCAGACTTCTCACATCAACAAAAGTCTGCTCACCAAGTTTTAGATCATTTGGAGCATTTTTATCCCCTCAAAAGATCAAAACACATCAAAAATTTGACCGTTCTGCCTCATTTTCAGACTAGGCGCTGTGCACAGAGCAGTGTTGGGAAAAATTGTTTTTTGGATAGGTAAATGGCATCCATTTAGCACAACTCAAGAATTTCTAGAAATTATTCTCATCATGCTTTCCAACGAGTCATCACAGAGCCAAATTCGATATCGGGAAGGGGTCCAAAAATCAGCTACAAGAGACCTCATTTTCTACTGAAGTGGTGCTACGCACAAAGGTTGCCTAGTGTGTTTTGGACCAAAGGTGAAAAAAACACACTCATTTATTTCAAATAGATATTTTTGAGTTTTTTTGAGGCAAATTAAGCTAGAATTAGGTGCAAATAGTTATTTTAGCGTTTATTTCTTTGGATATTATGTGCCTTGGGCCTTCCATGGTCTCTTGGCCATAAATGATATTTATGACTATATTTGACATTTTCCTACCACATTTAGGGTTTTAGTCCTCATTTTCTCAATAAATAAAGCATGGTGCCCCTATGTATTTTGTTGGCATTTGATGAGCTTGAAGAGCAATATACATGGTTTCATGAGCTTGGAGAAGAAATTGGTTTTGTGAAGTGGATGAATGCCTTGTTTGCTTGGATGATGGAGAAGCTTGTTTAAAGGATTCCACAGCTTGGTGAATGGTGATTTTTTCCTAATTTGTCTATTGTTTCATTTGTTATCATTATGTTTCATATTTCTTAGCTGCTATTAAACAGAAAAGTATAGATTGAGACATGTTCTTTGAGGCACCTCAGTCCTCCTGTTTGTTATAGCCTTTATGTTTTCTCTTTTGGCCATCTTAAGGAATTCTTTACTGCTCCTTAGGTCCACCAATTTTTTTTTTTTTGTTTCATGTATGGTTAGTATGCTAGCTTACAAGTAATATTCATGGTATGCCCAGCTTATTTGAAGTTTTCAAAACCCTATCTTGAAGCCTTTTTGTGAAATATTGATTGTTAGGGTAAGTCAAAGATGTCTCGTTCAAAATTTCCCTTTGTCCATGCTTGTCAACTTGTTTCAGAGTTCCCAATAGATTGAAATATGATGTTTAGGAGTTACCTCTTCATTAATTAAGTTATTTGTTTAAATGTTGTATGTTTTCCCAAAATCTGAAGGTGAATTTCTAAAGTTAGGAGTTCTAATGCTTCTATGTTTCACTGGAATGTTCCTCTTATATGTTTATCAGTTTGAGTATTGTTCAATGAGATCAATGGTTTTCCCTACCTCATGATTTATGCTTTAGATTATATATGTGTAATACCTCTTAGTCTTCTCCTCAACTTAATGTTCATTACACCATCATACATCACTTTAAGGATCCATTGACCTTGCTAAATCGGGCCTACAATACACTATGTTTCATAATTTAGACACTCTTGACTTTCACTTGACTCCATAGCCCAATGGCTTTAACATACTCTCACTCCACCTATTTCATTTGACCATATTTTGCAACCAAAACAATCAAAGAACCCTACACCTAACAACTAGCCTAAAATCAAAACCCTAGAGCGAAAAGAACACATCCTTTGCACCCAATAGAGAAATCCCTCTCTGAGTCCAGGAAGGCTAGGTCCTCGGACTCCAAAGCTTGGTTCCATGTTACCCTATCATTTTTTTTTCCAATCTGCCAAATCACGAGACCCTAATGAAGAGGATGAATGTAAATAAGAGAGCTTATCCTAGGGAAAACCAAACAGTCCCTCAAAACAAAAATCAAAATCAGAACCAAAATCAAAACTTTAGGATAAATCCCCCTCAAATTAGACAAACAGGTCTTGATCGGCAAATCAGAATTCCTTTCCAAGAAAACTATGCTAATGAAGATGAGGGGGTAATTGAAGAAATAGAGTAAAACAACATAAATTTAATGGGAGTGTAATATTCCAAAATTAGCATGCAGCTAATTGGAATATTGATGTTTTATGATTTCACTTAGGAGATAAATAAATGGGTAAGGAGGCCCATACATTTCAGAAATATGAATAAAATCGCTCACAGTGTGAAAATGGATAGTCATAAGAGCTGGATTTCACACCCTCGTGTGTGAAAAGGGGCATTTGCATGTGGACAAGGTCAAGTTGACCAAGTCAACAACGCTGGGATAGAAGGTGGAGATCATTGTTTGAGACAACGCAGAGATAGTGGGAGGAAGATTCCTTGGTGGAGGAAACCCTAATGAGTGGGACCCAAGGTGAGAGGGATTCCATTTTTATAAAAGGAGGGCGATGCAGCCATATGAAGACATGTAATGGATTATTGATTTTATGATCTGGTTAGACTATTTTACATTCTCTTGTTGTTTAGCAGAGTTGTTGTGCTGCTTAGCACAAGGAATTCCTATTTAGGATTTCCTTCTCCTTTCAAGAGAGGCCTCTTGAGGGATCTTGTACTTCATTTCTCCACATACAGGCTTAAGGCCAAGCCACCTGCTTTAGCTACAACGTTATTTCTGCTAAAGGATAACATTGTGTTGCAGGGTGTTGGAGTGGAGGTTCCACAACACCACTTCCGAAGCTTATTTTTCAGAGGAGGAAGCCTTCTTTCCTTTGGAGGATCAGTGAGGAAGCATTTGATCTGAATGCACTATATTTGGCATCAGGCCAACCATTTTCCATCAGCTACAGTGCAGTCCCTCTCCTTGACTGTGTTATTTTCAATGAGGGTTGCAGTGATTGTTTGGAGGGTGATATCTTCAGTGTTAGGATCAGCCTTTCACTTGGAAGAATCATTGGAGGAGGTTTTTTCAGCTTGTGCATCATCAACATCCATCTCCATCCAATTCTTCAGTTGCAACTGCTACTCAGTCTTGAGACTGCAACTTCGGCATTTTTTCCATTTTGCATATTTCAGCCAATCCTTCTAGGATTGTCTTGAAATTGTGTTTGGGAGCTTAGATCTTCACTCCCAACATTGTATGAGCCATCTATTTGCAGATGTATGTTATTTTACATTCCCATGTAGCAGTGTACCATCTATGATTGCGTTGTACATGTTCATGAGCATCCTGCAATACAGCAACATTTCACTTTTGGCATATGTATTGATGGGAGGTTTGTTTGCCTTGATTCTTTGAGTTTTATTGCTATTATTTGCTGCTAATTTACATAATAAATTGGCTCCATGGTCTCCATACATTTTGGTATGATATTATTCATTGCTATTTCCAGTTTTGTGTTCATGTATTGCTGCATTTCCCATTTGGAATATTACAGTGGTATTAGAGCATAATCTTGGCTCAGCCTATGGAATGCTAGCCAATATGCTATCAAGAAGACAAGAAGAAGAAAATATGAATAGAAAATATAGAAACAAGACTCCATTCTTTGGAGAGAGGACGGAGGTGAAACTTCCAAAGTTTCTTTCTCAAACTTTGCAGAGCATTCATGAAGATCTCAAGAAGATGAGGAGGGAGATGAATAGAGAATATTCAAGAGAGTTTGAATCTAAAGCAAACTCTAGATTTTCATAGGATGAGTGTGAGCATGAAGCCACACATTATGATGCACAACACAGTCCTATGCCCATATTTGCCATGAGAGAAAGGGAAGAAGAAGGAATGACTAGGAGGGAAACACTTAATAATTTTCTGCAAGAGTATGAATCTCAAACTCAGAAGTTTAGAGATCATAACACTTTTCTAGAGTTTTGCAAGATCAAGGTAGAGAGAAGAAAGCTGCATAATATAAGTATATTTTTCCTATCTACTTTTGATGGTTCACCTACATGTTCAACTAGAGCTTGGGTGGAGGATCTAGACACCTATTTGCAGCAGCATCAAATTTCTGAAGATGAAGCCATCAAATTTGTAGCACTAAATTTTGGAGGTAAGGCCTTTGCATGGTGGATATTTGAGTCTTTTCCTTTGAAAAATGAAAATACTTCTTCTTATGCAAGGTTCACTAAGACTTTGGTGCAAATATTTGATGAAAAGATTTCTGTAACACATGTGGTGAAGCTAAACAAACATAAACAAACAAAAACTTTGCATGTGGTGGAATAAACTATAAATTGAACTCCACTTCAGAAAACCATTGCAGAGGTTGATATCTTGCATCATACCTTGTTAGAGGCAAGATCTCTATCTCATATTCTTGAGAAAGAAGGTATGGAGATCCATTTTTCAAAAGAGGATCCAATCATTGGGAGGTTGCCCATACATATTGATGAGGATGAGGGCAACAACGCTGTCATATCAAGATTTTATCTAGCACCTCATGAAGAGAAAGAGGGAGCCATTTCTCCAACAAGAGGGATTATGGAAGTATTGTAAGGAATTCCACAGGATCTCACATGTGGAGATCAAGGCACAACTCATGATCTACATGTGCCATTGATGAAAGGGTGTGCAACTATCAAGATAAAAGGAGGACATAGGGAGGATGATCAGCATCATGTGATGAGGAGCACACACCAATATCTATTTCAGGAGGTTGATGCACTGAAGAGGGAGAATGGATTGCACAATGAGCGCAAGTACAAGTCTATCCATCCATATATGCAGTCTACTCTTAACGAAGATGTCTCATTGCATGGATGCATTTCACCGGGGAGACCACAAGATCAACAGATGATGAAGGATGCTTCACATTTGGAGGCATTACTCATTTATTTTAGAGGAGTGGAGACCTTGGGAGAGCTTGGTACATCACTAGGAGTCTTGGGTAGACTCGGGGAGGAGAGAGGCATTCTCTCACTATCATCTTTACCCACTCTCATTTCAGATTCTGCGCTATGGCAGGAGAAGCATGGGAGGAATAATAGCCTTCCAACTTTCATCTTTGGCATGGGAGGTGTCAAAGAGGAGGATGAACATATGACAAATTTTCTTCATGATATATCATCAGCATTGTCACTATGGAGGATAGATCCATATTGGAATAAACAGCTATTGGTGGAGTATTCCAAGGATTGTTTCACTTGTATGATATTGGATGACCAGCTACATGAGGAGGGATATTCAGTTAGAAATGGGGTCATCTACTATCATGGTAGGATATTCTTATCTAGAGCTTCCAAGATCAAGGATAAGTTACTAAAAACAGCTCATGGAGATTTCCTTTTCAGCCACACTTATTCTATGAGAGCATACCACACCATCATGGAGGGGTATCTTTGGGAAGGCTTTGAGGAGGAGATATATCAGCATCTGAGGAGATGCATGGATCATGTGGAGATGGAGGAGATACATAAATATTTGGAAGAGTTAACACAACCACCTCTTTTCTCTATGAGGATGAGAGGGGATTTATCTATGAGCCACTCCATTTTCATGAGAAAAAAATATGGTAAGGGTAATTTTTGGTTGCATAATGATTTGTATCATGAATATGTGCATTCCTTAACCATGTATGTGCAGGAATTTTCTCAAAGGAGGAAAATTCTTCCTTCTAGACTTCATAGTCTACTTGAGGCCATGAGCAGTTTTGATGGCCACTCCCTAGAAGGACTTGGGGAGGAGATATCTTATGGAGAACATGCTTACTTTTCACCATACATCATATACTTTCTCCAAGCTTGTGAGGAGATTTGGGCAGCAAGAAAGTGGTTGAGAAGCCACACTTTATGTCATTCTCTATTGCAGTTGAGAGTCAAACTGTGTTGGCTGCATTTGAGGGACCATTTTCCTTCTCCCTTGCTACATATGTCAGCAAGTATGATTCTCATTATGTTTCCCTATGTCACTAATGTTCTTATTTTTATTGGGAGCATGATTGGGGGAGAGACACATTGGTTGGATGTGTCCTTTTGGGAAGAGGATTCCCACACTTTCTGCATTACATGTTCTAATGGGAACATGTGAGGTGATATGGCCACCACAGCAGAAAACTTGCTTTTTCATGAGGCAGGTCATAAGATTGATTGGATGCCATATGATGGTGATTTCCAACTCATCATATATGGGATATTTTGGGCCAACATGATTCATAACATTAGAGAGGAGATCTCTAGAGATATAACCTTCTTCTTGCCACTTGAGGGCAACATTATTGCAGCCCAAGATTAGAAAAAGCTCTACACTTATCATAAGTGGAGAGGAGGACAGCATGGGGTAGGCTACTTTGTCTACCATGTTCAAATTTTTAGCCCACCTACTTTGCAGGAGCTCAAGGTGGAGGAGGATTTTTAGGAGTTTTCATGTTGGGAGGTAACTCACTTTGTATGGATGATTGCTTGGGGATGGAGGATCCACATGGGAATAATGATTCCCACTAAATTTCATATCCCATTCCTCAAAGGGACCTCTATAAATCACCTTATTGCCTCCTTGAGTACTCTACTTGTTCATGGTGTGTTGTGAAACCAACTCCAAAAATAGAAGAAAAGTGATATCAATACCTTAGAAATAAGCCACTTCAAGGGGGAAACCTCCAATACATTACATGAATGAACAATTCTTGGATGATACAAATTAAAAAACCTCCTTTCTATATATAGGAGTCTATAGGGCCACAATTTAATCCTAGCCGACCTAACAATAATAATTTAAGGGCACAATAATAACAATATGGGGGTTACAAGGGTACAATAATAACAATAAGGGGGTTACACTAAAAACAATAACGGACTATATAGTAATATAGGGACCTAACATGCCTCTCTCCTTCAAAAAAGTGTTGTCCTAAATGCTTGAGTAGCTCTGGGTGCTTCTGTATAAAATTCTCATCCTCCCATGTAGAATCTTCAGTGGGTAAGTTCTTCCACTTGAAGAGATACTATGAAATTGATCAATTTCGTAGCTGTCGAATTCTTGTTTGTGTGACCGCTTCAGGTTCCAATATGATTTTTCCTTCCTCATCAAGTTCTGGAAATATTGTTTGAACTATAATATTTTTACCTATAACCTTCTTTAAGCATGAAACATGGAAAATGGATGCACTCGTGAAGAAGCAGGAAGCTCCAATTTGTATGCCATAGTGCCAATATTTTGCAACACCTTGTAAGGACCATAGTACTTTGGCCATAATTTATTATCCTTCTTATCTTGCTTGAGGGGCATTTGTTTGTATGGTTGTAGCCGTAAAAATACCCAGTATCCTACATCAAAACTTCTCTCACTGCGATGTTGATATTCCTGTTGTTTCATTTGATTTTGTGCCAAATTCAGGTTATTCTTTAAGAGCTGGAGAGCTTCTTGCTGATGCTTGATGTGATCTTCCACTGCTTGAACCTTCAAATTTTCTCTTAAAGATGATGTGATGGACGATGGATGATATCCATAAAGTGCCATCAATGGGGTCATTTTTGCTGTAGTATGGAAGGAAGTGTTATACCACCATTCAACGAGAGGTAACCACTTGACCCATTATGTTTGTTTATCAGATACAAAACAATGAAGATATCCTTCCAAACATTTATTTACTATCTCAGTTTTACCATCGGATTGAGGATGATAAGATGAGCTATGAGCTAATTGAGTACCCAAACAAGAAAATAACTCTGTCCAAAAATTTCCAGTAAAAATGGGATCTCTGTCACTCACAATAACCTTGGGTTTCCATGTAGCTTTTGAATTGTGTTCATAAATGTAGTAGAAACTATACTTGTTTTAAATGGATGAGATAATGCACAAAAGTGTGCATACTTGGTAACTCTATCAACTACCACCACGATGACACTCTTTCCTTCAGACTTAGGTAAATCTATGATAAAGTCCATTGAAATCTCCTCCCAACTTTGATTTGGAAATTAAAAGCTACCGTCCCCAAAGATTGTAACCGTTGTACTCCTAGTACAACATCAGCACCTCCCATAGGAATGGAAAGCATTGGACTAGTCAATACATATTCACCCATGGTTAGCTTGATATTATGGCATTTTCCAGAGCAATTTATAGTTCCTCCATTTGCAACCATCACTTGACATTTTGGTGCTGGGTATAGGAAACAATTCAATTCCTTGGCTACCTTACAATGAATAAAATTATGGGTACCACCTAAATCAATCAACACTATTAAATTTTTCTTCTTGATATGTCCTTCTATCTTGAGAGTTTGAGGAGTGGTAATTCCTGCCAATGCATTACACGATATGGTCAGACTCATTTCTTCCTCTTCTAGGGTTGGTTCTTGGTGTATATTCTCTTCTTGTTCATTTTCTTCTTCCTCTTCACAATCTATGTAAAATAATTTCTTCTTAGCACACTTATGACCTTTAGTGTATTTGCTATCACAACTGTAGAAAAGCCCTTTTGCTCTTTTTTCTTCCAATTGTTGTGGCGTCAACCTTGTAGGTTGTGGAAATCTAGGAGTAGAAACACTTCTCTCTTTATAGAAGTGAGTGGTAGGCTTCCTTGTTGCCATAATTTTACATTCATTTTTTCTTGCCAACCTGAATACCTTCTCCAATGAATCAGGTTCCAAAACGCGAGCTTCATGTTGGATGTTATCCTTTAAAGTACCTATGAAGAGATCAATATTGTGTTCCTCTAGAATATCAGTTACCCTTATATTCAATTTTTAAAATGTCTCAATGTTCTCCCCCACTAAACCCTTTTTTTTGAGATTTATCAATTGGCTAAAGAAGGTGTTGTTGTTTGTATCCTCATAATGTGCTATCATTTCCTCTGTAAAAATTGAACAAGTGACAATTTTTTTACAGGAGCAAAGCCATCGATACCATACAAATTTATTTTGTTCTAAATGTAAAGTTGCAATGCGTACCTTTTGTGTGTTTTTCACATTATTGAGATCAAAATATTGCTCCATCTGTAGTATCCATGTTATAGGATCCTTTCCATCAAAATTCCTCATATCCATTTTTGAAATATGGTTGTTCTTCCCACCAAAATTAGAGTTTATGAAATCAAAATTAATATTTATTTTGTTCTCATCATGAGTTTCCTCTACTATCTTTTCACCGTTAAGAAACTGTAATATCCCAAAATCGGGACAGCTCATGAATCTTGTACTAAAAATGAATTTCCAGCAACATATGCAATAAAACAGTGAAATGGACTCTTGGATCCCATATATTAGTCAATATAAAACCTAAATCCAAGAATATAACTAAAACAAATCAAACTAGGTGGGCTAAACAGACCTCCCACACTAGTGTAGCTGAAAATGATCAAAAACCCGAAAACTGCATTTTACCGAAGTTGCTGCATAAGGGAATGCGTAGTCTTAGAGAGGGTTTACACTAAATAAATAGGATTAAAATATATCTACTCATATATTAATCAAATATTCTTTAATAACTGAGATCTAGTCTCCTTATACAAAATACAGGATAACCTGGCAAGGGTTTCTTGTCAAACACTCTACATACAAAATGGGATATTCAGTAGTTTACTAAATCACCACTGAAACACTAAAATAAATGAGTGTAGAAGTATAAAATATGTATGATCTTTTGTAGATCCCTCAAGGGCTTCCTCCCATGAAAGGATGAACCTCTCAATCACAAGGAAGCACTGCAACGAAGCCACCAAATGATGCACTGAACACTGCCTCTAGAATAACGTAGTCCCTAGCTGGAAAAATGCTGGGAATGTATGGGAAATGTGTGGTCTGATACCACAGATCTGAAATCATCTCTGTAGCTCTAAAAATAGGTCCCTAAATTGAAGGAAATCTTCCTCCAATGAGAAACTAGCTCAGAAACTGAGATTACAATCGCTTCCACTGTTGTACCCAGCAACACGACACAATCTCTGTCAAAAACTGTGCTGATGAAGTTGGATGAAGCTTGGCTTGAAACCCAATGTGGAATGATGAATTAAAACTCTCCCAATGAGGCTCCTCAAGGAGAGAGGTGGGATTCCTGCTCGGGAACACCCAGTGCTAAACAGCATTGCAACCCTGCTAAGCAGTAACGGGAGAAAAAGTCTGAGCAGACAAGAATAATAACCTAAAAAATGAATAAAAATGCTGCCATCCTCTTCCTTAAATAATAAATGATTTTCTTGCCCTTTTCCCCACTCAATTAGGTCATCTCTATCGAAATATACATCTCCCTCCAAAACTGTGTTATATTTCCTTGGATTCCTCCTCCTCTACAACTGCGTTATTGACTTAGTCAAAGTGGACTGAATCAACTTGATTTAATCCCTGTTCACACATGGAGGTGTTTTATTAGGCTAGAAAGAGTATCCCCTTTCACACTTGGAGGGTTTTTATTCCTCCTTAGGGGACTTATGGGCTTTTCTACCCATTTATTTACCAGCTAGAGATGCTGCTAACTCTAATGTTCCATTTAGCTTGGAGGCTAAATTTTTGGAACATTACAGTCCTCCCCTCCAAAATATTTTCCTGTACTCAAGAAAATGTATAGCGAGATAAAAATTCTCCCCTCCTCCTCATGTGGCCTCCCATCAATAGCCTCCATCACTGCATCAAGAGAATCTGCAAAGAAATTGTCATCCGATGCTTCCTCCCAAGGGTGCAAAACCAAATGGTCTACATTAATCAAAGGTGGAAAGTGTGAATGGAAACCTACTTGCTATCTCATGGCCTCCACAAAGTAGGGGTGATGACCAAGATGGTGAATGAGTGCCTCCCTCACCCATGCTATCATCGAAATGAAGTGAGTCACCCTCCAACATGGCAACTCCTGAAGAATATCCTCCACCTTTGGCTCCTGAAATGTAGGTGGGCTAAATAAGTGAACATGATAGGCAAGAGAGCCTATCCCACACTATCCTCTTATGCACTTATAATAAGTGTAGAGAGCATGCTTATCTCAGGCTGCAACATGATTTCCCTCTAATGGAAAGAATAATATTGAGTCTCCAAAGACTCTTCCTCCAAAATCATGAGACATGCCAACCCAAACCGTTCCATTCAAGATGAATGGCACATCATCACTAGTTTCAATCGAAATCAAAAAAATGCTAAAATTTATGTGCAATTTTGGATGGTACCAAAGGTTCTCCAGGTGGATATTACGTAGTCTTCCCAACTGTTGTCTGAGA
Source organism: Pinus albicaulis (assembly GCA_034641835.2). Lineage (NCBI taxonomy): Eukaryota > Viridiplantae > Streptophyta > Pinopsida > Pinales > Pinaceae > Pinus > Pinus albicaulis. The sequence continues at coordinate 353,559,510 of CM076569.1, forward strand.
ATGTCATGTGGCAAGTGGTTCTAGAACAAGTTACAAGTTCTGTATGTGTGTTCTTCCAACATGCGGAAGTAAGCATCAATTTCTACTAGCTGTATATAGGTGAAATAGCAATACACTTTCCAAAAGTTATGTATAGATGGGCTGCTATCATTACAAACATTGGCCCTAAAGTGACCATGAAACCCATAAATACTCTTGCTCTCTTGTGGAGCAATGCACTGCTCATATATGGTCAGAAGATACAAATACTCAATGGAGTAATCAACAAGTACAGAAATGTATTTCTTACCATGCATGGTGAGTAGGCTGAAAGTGAGGTCTATGTATAAGTTCCCCCATGAGGATCCTCTCATAAAAATCTGCAAGAAGAAGGGATACATATACTCCTTGGAACACTCCATCGATAAGAACACACTCCGATGTGACAGCGTTGTAGGCCTTAGAATTAAGGCTCCATGACTGCTCTCTTTGACATTCCATATGCCAAAGCCATCCACCCTCATGCTGCTATGTGAGAAGATCTTCTTCCTATATGGAAGTCTCTCATGATCTTTCAATGCTGAAGGGTAGCCTCCTTGAACCATGAATGTACCTTCCTTCTCTTTAGAAATCTCATGAAAAGTATGGGAAGAATTCTGCCCATACTCTCCCAAGTGTAACCATAGCAACAACAACTCTTGCTGCTTCCTCATCTCTCCCTCATACAAGCCATGGAGTAAGATCATGATGGTCAACTTGTATGATGCCCCAACAAACAATTTAGCCATAAAGTGCCTCCTCAAGTTCTCCAAGTGGTTCCTCCCACAAGAAGAGAAAAAGTGTGATGTGGCAATCATGGTTTTCCCATGGTTTCTCCTGAAATGTACAATAAATAAAGTGGGGAGAATCATGCTCCCAATGGGCACCTTCCATCTCAAGCCCACTCTACAAACAAAGCTCCCCATGAACATAATCATATCAGCAATATATGGAAGCAAAGTACAATGAGAACAAGTTTCCAAGTGACAACCAGAGAGTGAACCATAGTTCCACCCAGGGAACCAGCCTAGTGCATCCTTTACCTGCATCATAATAAGAAATATCAAGTGCTCTACTAGCCACTTTTTTTCTGCCACATTCATCTCATAAGATGAAAACATGAATTTACAATATGGTGTCAATGGTGCACACCAAGAATCATGTGGCTTCCCCCAAAAACCATCAAAAGGATAGCCAGAATCAATGCTACAAGTAGCTGCAAGTACATCATCATACAATATGCAAGAAGAGATAATTATTCTTGTTACATAATGCTTCTCAAATAAGGAAAAGAAGTACAATACAAAATATGAAATGATACCTCCTCCATCATGTACTTGAGATCTTGAGCTAAAATGGCTCAACTGGAAATTCTCCCTCACCTTCAAAGAGTAGGGGAGTGGCTGTGACCTCCTCTTCATCACCATCTAGGCTATGCATCTCTCCATATGCTAATATATGTCATGCTAGATGCCCTCCCAAGTGATATCCTCCATCAAATGGAAATATGCATCAAAGTGCATAGAATAGAAGTCCTCATGTGCAGCATGTAGCAACTTCTCCTTGAGACTAGAAGATCTAGTCAAGAAGACCCTGCCATAGGAATAGATGACCATATCATCCACCATGTATCTATCATTACCATCTGGGTCATCAAGAATCATGCATGCATCAAGATCCTTGGAGTACTCTACTAAGAGCTGAGATCCCCAGTAAGGATCAATCCTCCTAAGAGACAGTGTTGGTGATCTAGCATGTGAAGCTCTCCTCATGCTGCTGCCTGCTACTTTGACATCCCCCATGCCAAATTTATTCCCCAAACTTGTCACCTCTCCAAAATGCAAGAGTGGTGAATCAAAAGAAAATGTGTATTCCATCAACTCTAGATCAGGTAGCCTCCCAGGTGGAATGCCTCCATGTAGTGAGACATCAATGTCAAGAGTAAACTACTCATGTGGTTGGGCAACCTTGCCCCTACCCTTACAGCAAAAATCAGTCTGCCTCTTCCTTGCATTAGCTCTCTGAAATAGAGAAGGGTGTGCGCCTCTCATCAAGTGATGTTGCTCTTACTCTCCATCTACTCCTTCTAGCTGCAATGTTGCACAATCATGCTACTCACTGATTGTGCTTGGACCTTCATGTATGAAATCCTGGGGAACTTCTTGTAAGGATACAAGAATCCCTTATATGGGAGCATGTTCTCCTCCTCCCTCTGCATGAGGTACTGGATGTACTCTAGATGTGACAGCGTTGTTGCTCTCAACTCCGTCAATGTGTGTGGGCAACATCTTAACAATTAGAATCTCTTGTGAAAAAGAGATGACCATACCCTTTATTTAGGAATATGAACTAGAGGTCTTGCCTCCGGCAATGTGTAATGCAAGATATCAACCTCCTCTATGGTTCTCTAAAGAGGTTTTGTGTCTATGGTTTCCTCCATCACATGCAAGGGTTTTGTTCTCTCAAGTTTTCCTTGCTCATATGCCTCTGGAAGTTTTGCACCAAACCTCCCCACCAGTGTTTCAATGAATCTTGCTTAAGAGGAAGTGTTTAAATTTTTTAAAGAACAAGACTAAAAAATCCACCATGCATGAGCCTTACCTATGAAATCCAGTGCTGCAACTCTGATGGCTTCATCTTTAGAAATATGGTGTAGCTGCAAATAGGAATCTAGCTCCTTCACCCAGGCTCCAGCTGAACATGTAGATGATCCAGCAAAAGTAGATAGAAGAAATATAACCACATCTTGCTGCTTTCTCTTCTCCACTTGGATCTTGCAAAACACTGGGAAACCAGTATGATCTCTAAACTTCTCAGTTTGAGATTCATACTCCTGCAACATATCACTAAGTGTTCTCCTCTTAGGCATTCTTCCTCCTCCCATCCATCTCAAGATAGATTTGGGAATTTGACTACGTTTTGCATCATGGTGTGTAGCTGCATGCTCACACTCACCATGTGAAAACCTAGATTCCGCTCTAGATCCAAAATCCTTTGGAGATCTCATCTCCAATCTCATTTTCTTTAGCTATCCTTGAAAGCTATGCATAGATTTTGGAAGAAGATTTGTAAGCTTGTCTTCCTTTATTCCTTCACATACTGAAGCTTTCTTATTTTTTTCCATTTATTTTTTCCTCTAAAATTTAATAGCCTGAGATCCACAGGCTGAGCCAAGATTGATGCTTTAATACCACTGTAATATCCGAAAATCGGGACAGCTCATGAATCATGCACTAAAAACACATTTCCAACAACATATGAAATAAACCAGTGAAATGGACTCTTGTATCCCATATATTAGTCAATATACAACCTAAATCCAAGAATAGAACTGGAAAAAATCAAACTATGTGGGCTAAACACACCTCCCACACTAGTGTAGCTGAAAATGATCAAAAACCCCAAAACTGCATTTTACCGGACTTGCTGCATAAGGGACTGCGCAGTTTTAGGGAGGGTTTACATTCCGAAAATAGGAGTAAAATATATCTACTCATATATTAATAAAATATTCTTTAAGAACTAAGATCTAGTCTCCTTATACAAAATACAAGATAACCCGGCAAGGGTTTCTTGTCAAACACTCCACATACAAAATGGGATATTCATTAATTTACTGAATCACCACTGTAACACTGAAATACATGAGTGTAGAAGGCTGAAATATGTATGATATTCTATATATCCCTTAAGGGCTTCCTCCCATGAAAATATGAACCTCTCAATCAAAAATAAGCACTGCAATAGGGCCACCAAACCACGCACTGAACACTGCCTCCAGAATAACGCATTCCCTAACTGGAACAATGCTAGGAATCTATGGGAAATGTGTGTTCTAATACCATAGATCTGAAATCAGCTCTGGAGCTCTCCAAATAGGTGCCTCAAGTGAAGGAAATCTTCCTCTAATGAGAAACTAGCTTAGAAACAGGGATTCCAATCCCTTCCACTGTTGTACCCAGCAACACTACATAATCTCTGTCAAAAACTGCGCTGATGAAGTTGGCTGAAGCTTGGCCTAGAAACCTAATGTGGAATGATGAATTCAAACTCTCCCAATGAGGCTCCTCAAGGAGAGAGGTGGGATTCCCGCTCGGGAACACCCAGTGCTAAACAACACTGCAACCCTGCTAAGCAGTAACGGGAGCAAAAGTCTGAGCAAACAAGAATAATAATCTAAAATAGGAATAACAATGCTACCATCCTCTTCCTTAAATAATACATGAGTTTTCTTGCCCTTGGCCCCACTCAATTAGGTCATCTCTATCCAAAGATACATCTCCCTCCAAACTGTGTTATATTTCCTTGGATTCCTCCTCCTCTACAATTGCGTTGTTGACTTAGTAAAACTGGACTGAATCAACTTGATTTTATCCCTATTCACACATGGAGGTGTTTTATTAGGCTAGAAAGAGTATCCCCTTTCACACTTGGAGTGCTTTTATTCCTCCTCAGGGGACTTATGGGCTTTTCTACCCATTTATTTACCGGTTAGAGCTACTACTAACTCTAATGTTCTATTTAGCTTTCAGGCTAAATTTTTGGAACATTATAGAAACATTTCTTGTATCAACTTTGTCAAACCTTCCATGTCTACTTTTAGATCATTCTTCATGTTTTCCATTTTTTCGTCGATCTTAACTTCCATGTCATCCATCTTAGATTCCATGCCAACTTCCATGCCATCTATCTTAGCTGCCATGCCATTCTTCAAACCATCCATCTTAGATTTCACTCCTTTCTTCAAACCATCCATCTTAGTTTCCACACCTTTCTTCAAAACTTCCATGTGATTTTTGTTGATCTTTGCGAGAGAAAAATTTGTTGCACTTGCTCTTGTAATTTTGATATGTCATGTTGCCATTCTTCGTCTTCATGAGCCATAGTAGAGACTTCTAAAGGCTTAATGGGTGCTGAATTATTTTTAAGGGCCATTTTATAATCCAATATTGATATCTATTCTACAATATTCCCTTGGAATCAATTCAACTTGATTCTTCAATCAAGACTTATGCGATTCGAAAAAAAAAATACACACCTTTTACTTTCTTTTGAGGAGATCTATATTGAAATTGAATTATCTATATAATTGGAGATCCTCAATATCTGAAATTTGTCCTTGTAGTATCCCTCTGAAGCTTCTTTCAAATGTCACAGGTCTGACCTAATTTGGATTCTTCAAGGCAAAGTTATGTCCAATCTCCCACAATGACCCAATTATGGACTGGTTCAGTAGAGCGAACTTGTACGACTTGGTATGTGTCACTGTTTCCTCCTTTGGCTCTAAAATGGATAGAAAAAAAACTACAGTTCATTAACCTACAACCACTTTTTACATCATTCCAATCCAATGCTCAGAGAGGGAGTTATGAATATTTTCCCATGATAACCTCTTTCAGATAAAATTCAGGAGTATGAAATAGACCTAAATTCCACAGATCATATCTCTAAAAATATTGTGAGCCAATCTCTGAAATTTTGCGATGATATTTCTTAGGATTTTGGCTTCACTCTCTAAAAAATTTAGCTTCTGAATCTTTGTAGAAAAAACGTTATATTGAAAATTCCGCTATGACCTGTTTAGGTTAAATTTCGGAGCTTAGAAAAAGCCCTAAATTCCACAGATCATATCTCCGACAATAATGTGAACCAAGATCTAAAATTTTACGATGATGTTCCTTAGGATTTTGGCTTCAAAATATAACAATTTTAGCTTCTGAACCTTCGTATAAAAAAATTTATAGTGAAAATTCCACGATGACTAGTTTGGAGCAGTGAAAACCATAGAATCCAAAGCTCTGATACGAAATATTGTGAAACCAGCTCCAAAAATAGAAGAAAAGAGATATCAACACCTTATAAATAATCCACTTCAAGGGGGACACCTCCAATACATTACATGAATGAACAATTTTTGAATGATACAAATTACAAAACATCCTTTCTATATATAGGATTCCATGGGGACATAATATAATCTTAGTGGGGCCACAATGTAATCCTAGCCGACCTAACAATAATAATTTAAGGGCATAATAATAACAATATGGGGGTCACAGGGGTACAATAATAAAAATAAGGGGGTTACACTAACAACAATAAGGGACTATACTAGTAATATAGGTACTTAACATGGTGATAGCTATTTAGCTAACTTGCATGCTTGGGAGAGGCAATATGGAGATTTATTGATGAGATACCATCTCATTCCTTGGAGGAGCTTATGATATGTGGATGTTACAGTAGGAGGAGGGGAGACTTCTCAGTTCTATCCTTATAGTTGCTTGAGGACAGGCAACATTTGGGAGGGGAGGACTGTAATATTCCAAACTTAGCATGTAGCTAATTGGAATATTGAATTTTGTTGATTTCACTTAGGAGATGAATAAATGGGTAAGGGCGCCCATACATTTCAGAAATAAGAATAAAATCCCTCATATTATGGAAAGGGATCATCATAGGAGTTTTATTTCACACCCTCATGTGTGAAAAGGGGAATTTGCATGTGGAGAAGGTCAAGTTTGACCAAATCAACAGTGCTAGGATAGGAGGTAGAGATCATCTTTATAGAAAATGCAGAGATAGTGGGAGGAAGATTACTTGGTGGGGGAAACCCTAATGAGTGGGACCAAAGATGAGAGGGCTTCCATATGTATAAAAGGAGGGAAAGGAAGCCATAGGAAGACATGTTATGGATAATTGATATTGTGGTCTGCATGACTATTCTGCTTTCTTCAACTGTTTAGTTGAGATTGTTGCGCTGCTTAGCACAAGGCATTCCTGTTTAGGAATTTCTTCTCCTTCATTGAGAGGACTCTTGAAGGAGCTTGTACTTCATTTACCCACATCTAGGATTGAGGCCAAGCATCCTCCTTCATCTAAAGAATTATTTATGCAGTAGTATAACGTTGTGTTGCAGGGTGTTGCATTCGAGGTTCCACAACACGACTTCCAGAGCTTGTATTTCAGAGGAGGAATATTCCCTTCCTTTTGGAGATCAGTGAGGAAGCCCTTTGAACATATTTCAGATCTTGGCACTTGGCCAACCTATGTTATTATACCTATAGCGCAGTATCCCTCAGTGACTGCGTTATTTTTAGTGAATATTTGTAGTGAGGGTTTGCAGGTTGTTTGGAGGGTGAGATCTTCAGTGTTAGGATCAACCTTTGACTTGGAAGATCCATTGAAGGAGGTTTATTTATTCAAATTATGCATCAACTACAACCATATCCATCCAGTTCTTGAGTTGCAACTACTACTCAGTCTTAGGACTGCAACTCCGACATTCTTGTATTAAGGGTTAAACCCCTTGGTTTTAAGCTAGTTTCCTAAGGAAAGGGTCAATCCTCCCTCTGGAAATTTTTTAAAGGGGATTCTCATCTATTTCTTGTCTAATTCATCTATATGTATATAAAGCTACAGTAATACTGTGTTATTTTATAGCTTGTTGTGTAGATCTACTCTTTTGTACTTATGCTTTCTAGAAACCCTTGTCAGGTTATCTCACTAATGTATTTAAAAGGCTAGATCTCTATTTTCTCAGCATATTGTATAATGAAACTCTAGATCTATGGTTTTCTATGATATTTTTGTAGAAACCCTCATTAATCATGGAGTCATGTGCTTCAGAAATTCCGCATGGTATAAGTCATGGGGTTTTGGGTGTTTTTAGGCCATATTGGTCCCAAGAGGTCTGTTTAGCTTAGCAAAAGGGATTTTTTTCTGATCCCCTTTTGTATTTAAGGACCATAATACATATTATGAGGGATACAAGTGTTATTTCCCACTGATACTGGAAATAATGTTTTTATGGTCAATATTGCTGAATTTTCCCATTTGGAATATTACACCATAACTGTGTTGTACATGTGGACATATGTCTCCATGGTTAACTATGTTGTTTCTCCATGTCCTCCGTCATTTTAATATGTGGTGATCACCCTCTCCATCATGTGAGCATTAAATGCATCACTTGCTCAACTAACTTATCATAAGTGCTTTATGATCTTCTTTGAATGCACTATGTTTTCAGTTGACCTCGTCAAAGATCCTCATGATTTTACATTTAAGATCCATGATATTATTTGAATGTTTCATCCTCCATGATCTATCTCATAATTGAGACATGACCTCCTTTTATTTATCATTAATGGAGCCGCTCCACTACTCCATTTTTCAGATCTAGATCTAGAATATCCACATACACACCGTAAAAGTGGATTTTATTCATATTTGAGGACTGTGGGTCCCTCCACCCTTTTATTTACTTAATTAATTAAGTTTATTAAGAACTATTGTTTGGTCTCAATCTAGTCTTCTAAATTGAGCTCATTTAATTGTCAACTAGGGTTGGTAAACTGTTGAAGTGAAGTGTACTATATGTACCTAGGTGCTTGTTTCCCAATGCGTTGTGTGTAGTGTTTTGTGATGTTTTTGGTCTTTTATGTTGATTTATGATGTTTTGGATCTTCTGGTGGTTTTATGTTCACAAGAAAAATGACTGGAAAGCTAATGGAAAGGAGCTGATGATTAAAAACAGAGTGAAGCCTAATTGGTTGATGATAAATGACAAATGCAATTGGAAACACTGAAGCAGAATCAAATCTAAACTATGACTAAGCAGAAATACAACTTGATAATGACTTCTAAGGAATGATTCAAAACATAAACTCAACTTGAGAAATGATCAACTAAGTATGAAAATCCTCCTAACTAAACAGTTAAAAAACTAACTTATAATGATGCAACATTTTGTCCTTGATTATAGATTTGAAGTATATTTGGAGAAAAACATTGATACCATCATAAGATCTTCTATTCTAGGACTAGTTCCTAACTCTATTCTGCAATTTAATTGAATGTCACAAAACCTTACTCAAAAGTTATTGATTTCTTTTCAAAGTAGTCTTTTGAGGGAGGGCTCTGTTTATGAAATGATAAGGAAATTGCAGAGGTACTTCAGGCCTTAAAATGATGTTGTCTTCTGTTCATATGGTTATAGATCAATTGTAGATTTTAGAACAAGAAGATGTTTGTAAATAATGAAGGTTGTTTTGTTAAGTTTAACAACTGAAGTAGTCTAATATGCAGTGAATGACAATTGAATATGGAGTGCAAGTGCAATGAGTTAATCTAAGAATGAACTTAAGATGTCACTAATCTAAAACAATGCTGAACTACAAGTCATTATCAAACTCAAAACAAAATAACTGAGCATGAGTTAAGTGAAATTAAACTCCAGATTATCCTAACTATGCTATCATGCATTATTCTATGGAATTATACAGTCTGTTTGTCCATCATGATTGGTATTTTGGAAGAGTTCCTTCTTTTGGAAGAGTTTTTAGAACAATCCTGACTGTGTAATTGAGTGCAAGTGAAAACATAAATACTGAAAGCAATGAAAAACTAAGATATCATGGCCATCTCCCACTCATCATTATGATATTTTGGACAAGCGTTTAAGAGCAAGAACAGCGATGGTACTTAGTGCAAACAAGACTGAAAGCAATGGAAAACTAAGATATCATATCCATCTCCCACTCATCATTATGATATTTTGGACAAGCGTTTAAGAGCAAGAATAGCGATGGTACTTAGTACAAACACACAACTAAATCATTCATTATCACGGTCATGTCTTGGACATCTTAAGAATTTCTTGGAAGAGTTTCTTCTTGTGGAAGAGTATTTAGAACAAGTGTAACTGTGATAGTGAATAACAAAAATGACAATTAAATCCTACAACACTTCAGCTATTTTCATTCGTTATCATAATCTTTTGGAAGAGCTTCTTCTTGTGGAAGAGTTTTTAGAACGAATATAACTACAATGGCTAGTGAAAACAACTACGAATTCAAACTTCAAAAATGTAAAGGCAGCTAAGATACTTATCTAATTTACGCAAATAAATCTGTGCAAGAGGCAGGGGCCCTCTACCACTTGACGGAATTTAGCTCCAAATCAAATCAACGCTTTCAAAACAACACTGTCTACTTCATTAAAAGAGAAATAACTTGAACAGAGCAATCTGCGTCTTCAGAAATGTAGCACAGAATCTAAGCAAAATCTAGAACAAAATCTAGCCTAGCTCTCGGTTTCCCAAGTGTTTATATAGCAAATGTACATAACAAGACTTGCAACAATTTCAGGATCACTGTCTTTCCTTATCGGAATCACATTAGGACTCTTGAAGTGGCTGCGTAAAAAGGAAAAGGACATCTAGACTAAGACAGTCCTACTAGAAGTCTGCCTTCTTAAATGTGTTCCCACGTACCAAAACCATACCCAGAATTTGTTTCTTCCCTCATGATGAGCAACGAACCATGTAGACATGACGTGGAATATGCCCATATGCGGCTTTTCTTGAGAGGCCACCTGGAACATACCCAAACGTGAAGACAGCTGCAGAATCGCCGGTTAGCTACGGAATGTCTGCATTATGCAGCTAGTTCTGGTCAAAATGCATTACAATGGAAAAAATCACAAAACTTTAGCAAGTCAGTCATGTTAATCATTCTAAAAGTAATTTTAACTAAATTCATTGATCAATTGGGTCTAGGATAGCAATGTTCAAAGGAAAATGAGGTAAAGTAAGATGAAAGAAAGCACAATTTTGAGGCTCAACATACCCCCACTGCTGTCTCCTTGCTTGTCCTCATGCAAATTATCCTATTGTTAGGTCCCTATATTACTAGTATAGTCCCTTATTTTTGTTAGTGTAACCCCCTTATTGTTATTATTGTACCCTTGTAACCCCCATTTTGTTATTATTGTGCCCTTAAATTATTATTGTTAGGTCGGCTAGGATTACATTGGGCCCACTAGGATTACATTATGGCCCCATGGACTCCTATATATAGAAAGGAGGTTTTGTAAATTGTAGCATCCAAGAATTGTTCATTTATGTAATGCATTGGAGGTTGCCCCCTCGAAGTGGCTTATTTCTAAGGCGTTAATATCTCTTTTCTTCTATTTCTGAAGCTGGTTACACAACATTTGGTATCAGAGCTTTGGATTCTAGGGTTTCGCTGCTCCAAACAGGTCATCGTGGCATTTTCGCTATAAATTTTTTTCTACGAAGTTTCAGATGCTGAAATTTTTAGGGTGCGAAGCCGAAATCCTGAGGAAGCTTTTCTAAAAATTTCAGACCTTGGTTCGCAATATTTGCGGAGATATCATCTGTGGAAGTCAGGTCTTTTTTCAAGCTCCTAAACAGGTCATCGTGGAATTTTCGCTATAAATATGTTTCTACGAAGGTTCAGAATCTGAAATTCATATGGTGCGAAGCTGAAATCCTGAGGAAATTTGTCAAAAAATTTCAGAGCTTGGTTCGCAATATTTTTGGAGATATGATCTGTGGAAGGTAGTGATTTTTCAGGCTCCTGAATTTCATCTCAAAGAGGTGATCGTGGGAAAAGTTTAATAACTCTCTCTCTGAATATTGGATTGGAGTGCCGTCAAAAGTGGTCACCAGTACACGGCCTGTAGTTTCTTCGCTATCAATTTCAGAGACAAAGGACAAAACAGTGACACGTGGCAAGTCGTACAAGTTCGTTCTACTGAACCAGTCCAGAATTAGGTCATTGTGGGAGATTGGACACAAATTTGTCTTGGAGAATCCAAATCAGGTCAGACCTGTGGCATTTGAAAGAAGCTTCAGAGATCTAATACAGAGCTGAATTTCAGATATCGAAGATTTTCAAATACAGAGATAATTCAATTTCAATATCGAGCTCCTAAAAGCTAGTAAAAGGTGTGTATTTGTTTTTCCCAAATTGCATAAGTCTTGTTTGAAGAATCAAGTTGAATTGATTCCAAGGGCATATTGTAGAATAGATATCAATATTGAATTCTAAAATGGCCCCTAAAAAAAATTCAACACCCATCAAGCCTTCAGAAGGCTCTACCATGACTCATGAAGATGAAGAATTGCAACATGATCTATCAAAATTACAAGAACAAGTGCAACAAATTTCACTCTCGCAAAGAGCGGCAAAAAATGAAATGGAAGTTTTGAAGAAAGGTGTGGAAGTGAAGATGGATGGTTTGAAGAAAGGCATGGAAGCTAAGATGGATGGCGTGGAAGTGAAGATGGAAGGTTTGAAGAAAGGCGTGGAAGCTAAGATGGATGGTGTGCAAGCTAAGATGGAAGCTAAGATGGATGGCATGGAAGCTAAGATGGATGACATGAAAGACAACATGGAAAACATGAAGAATGATCTAAAAGCATACATGGAAGGCTTGATGACAAGCTTAAAACCAGAAATGATTTCTAATGGCGGAAATATAGGAGAAGAACCTCATGATGAGAACAAAATAAATGTTAATCGTGATTTCATAAACTCGAATGTTGGTGGGAAGAACCACCATATTCCAAAAATGGATATGAGGAAGTTTGATGGAAAGGATCCTGTAACATGGATACTATGGATGGAGCAATATTTTGATCTCCATAATGTGCAAAACACACAAAAGGTACGCATTGCAACTTTACATTTAGAACAAAATACATTTGTATGGTATTGATGGCTTTGCTCCCGTAAAAAAATTGTCACTTGGTCAATTTTTACGGAGAAAATGATAGCACATTATGAGGATACAAAGAGCAACACCTTCTTTAGCCAATTGATAAATCTCAAACAAAAGGGTTTAGTGGGGTAGCACATTGAGGACTTAAAAAAATTGAATATAAGGGTAACTGATATTCCAGAGGAACACAGGATTGATCTCTTCATAGGCACTTTAAAGGATAACATCCAACATGAAGTTCGTGTTCTGGAACTTGATTCATTGGAGAAGGCATTCAGGTTGGCAAGAAAAGTTGAATGTAAAATTATGGCGACAAGGAAGCCTACCACTCAATTCTATAAAGAAGGAAGTGTTGCTACGCCTAGATTTCCACAACCTACAAGGTTGACACCACAACAATTGGAAGAAAAAAGAGCAAAAGGGCTTTGCTACAGTTGTGATAGCAAATACACTAAAGGTCATAAGTGTGCTGAGAAGAAATTATTTTACATAGATTGTGAAGAGGAAGAAGAACATGAACAAGAAGAGGATATACACCAGGAACCAGCCCCAGAGGAGGAAGAAATGAATCCGACCATATCGTGTAATGCACTGGCAGGAATTACCACTCCTCAAACTCTCAAGATAAAAGGACAAATTAAGAAGAAAAAGGTAATAGTGTTGATTGATTCAGGTAGCACCCATAATTTTATTCATTGTAAGGTAGCCAAGGAATTAAATTGTTTCCTATACCCAGCACCAGAATGTCAAGTGATGGTTGCAAATGGAGGAACTATAAATTGCTCTGGAAAATGCGATAATATCAAGCTAACCATGGGGGAATATGTATTGACTAGTCCAATGCTTTCCATTCCTATGGGAGGTGCTGATGTTGTACTAGGAGTACAATGGTTACAATCTTTGGGGACGGTAGCTTTTAATTTTCAAGAACTTTTCTTGAAATTTTTTTGAGAAGGAAAGGAAGTCGAATTACGGGGTATTGCGGGGAAGCCAGGAAGGATAATAAGCTCTAATGTCATGACAAAGCTTCTAAAGAAAGAACAACGAGGCGTAATTGCACAATTATGCTCACTAGAAGTTTCAACATCAAAATCATCTATTTCTGCAGATCTCCAACAAGTCTTGGACAATCATTCCAGGGTGTTTGAAACTCCCAAAGGACTCCCACCTATTCGTGATCATGATCATGCTATTCATTTGATTCCAGGAAGTGTTCCTCCAAACATCAGGCCTTATAGATATCCTTATGTCCAAAAGAGCGAAATTGAACGTATGATTGCCGAAATGTTAGAGGCGGGTATAATTCAACCTAGTCAAAGTTCTTTCTCTGCTCCTGTAGTATTGGTACACAAGAAGGATGGATCATGGCGCATGTGTCCGGATTATAGGGAGCTCAATAAGCTCACCATTAAAGATAAATTTCCCATTCTGTGATTGATGAATTATTGGATGAATTACATGGAGCAATTTATTTTACCAAGTTGGATCTTCGTTCAGGATATCATCAAATTAGAATGAAGACTGAAGATATTCCAAAAACAACATTTCGAACTCATGAGGGTCATTATGAATTTTGGGTCATGCCTTTTGGCCTTACCAATGCACCTTCTACATTTCAAGGGTTGATGAATTCCATTTTCAAACCCTTCCTTAAAAAATTTGTGCTAGTATTTTTTGATGATATACTAATCTACAACAGGTCTTGGAAGGATCATGTTGAACATGTTGACGGGGTGCTCAAACTATTGCAGGAGAAACAATTATATGCAAAAATATCCAAATGTTTCTTTGGAGTACAAGAGGTGGAATATCTGGGTCATATTGTATCTCACGAGGGTGTTAAAGTAGACCCTAACAAAATTAAATCCATTAAGGAATGGAAAGTCCCCACTACCATAAAGAAGTTGCGAGGATTTCTCGGGTTAACGAGGTATTATCGCAAGTTTGTTAAGAATTATGGGAGAATAGCAGCACCTCTAACAACATTATTGAAGAAAGATGCATTTTCATGGACTCCTGAAGCAACTAAGGCCTTTGAACATCTTAAAGAGGCAATGTGCCTAGCACTGGTCTTAGCTACGCCGGACTTCACAAAAACCTTTATTGTGGAATGTGATGCCTCAGGAAATGGAATTGGTGCAGTTTTAATGCAGGAAGGAAGACCCATTGCTTTTGAAAGTCGTCCAATCAAAGGAAAGTATTTACCGAAACCTATTTATGAGAAGGAAATGTTAGCAATACTACATGCACTAAAGAAATGGCGAACTTACCTAATGGGAAGACACTTCAAGGTAAAAACTGATCATGATAGTCTTAAACACTTTTGGAACAAAGACTATCTTCAGAAGAGCAGCAAAAATGGGTCACAAAGATGTTGGGTTATGACTTTGAAATAATCTACAAAAAAGGAAAGCTTAATGTTGTTACAGATGCACTCTCAAGAAATAATGAAGAGGTGGAAGCATTGCTTTGTGCCATTTCTATTATCCAACCAAATTGGATAACCGAAGCAAGAGATGAATGGAAGAAGGACAAAGATGTATGGACACTCATTCAAAAGTTGCAGCAAGATCCTAGTACATCTGATACATTTAGTTGGAAAAATGATTCCTTATGGTACAAAGATCGCTTATATCTTTGTAAGAATTCCCAACTAAAACAAAAGATTCTTCTGGAATTGCACACTTCTCCTTTAGGAGGACACTCAGGATTTTTAAAAACTTACCACAGGGTGAAGAAAGATTTTTTTTGGGATGGCCTTAAATCTTATATTCAAAAGTTTGTGGCAGAATGTTTGGTTTGCCAGCAGAATAAAGTGGAGACAATTAAGACCTCGGGACTTCTACAACCTTTATCCATTCCAAGTCAACGTTGGGAGGAGATTTCAATGGATTTTATCACAGGTTTACCTAAATACGAAGGAAAGAATGTCATCATGGTGGTAGTTGATAGACTTACCAAGTATGCACACTTTTGTGCATTATCTCATCCATTTAAAGCAAGTACGGTTGCTACTACATTTATGGACAGAATTCAAAAGCTACATGGAAGCCCAAGGGTTATTGTGAGCGACAGAGATCCCATTTTTACTGGAAATTTTTGGACAGAGTTATTTTCTTCTTTGGGTACTAAATTAGCTCATAGCTCATCTTATCATCCTCAATCTGATGGTCAAACTGAGATAGTAAATAAATGTTTGGAGGGATATCTTCGTTGTTTTGTATCTGATAAACAAACACAATGGGTCAAGTGGTTACCTCTCGCTGAATGGTGGTATAACACTTCCTTCCATACTGCAGCAAAAATGACCCCATTTATGGCACTTTATGGATATCATCCACCATCGATCACATCATCTTTAAGGGAGAATTCGAAGGTTCAAGCAGTGGAAGATCATGTCGAGCATCAGCAAGAAGTTCTCCAACTCTTAAAGAATAACCTGAATTTGGCACAAAATCGAATGAAACAACAGGCAGATCAACATCGCAGCGAGAGAAGTTTTGATATAGGAGATTGGGTATTTTTACGGCTACAGCCATATAAACAAATGTCCCTCAAGCAAGCTAAGAAGGATAATAAATTATCGCCAAAGTACTATGGTCCTTACAAGGTGTTGCAAAAGATTGGTACTATGGCATACAAATTGGATCTTCCTACTTCTTCGCGAGTACATCCAGTTTTCCATGTTTCATGCTTAAAGAAGGTTATAGGAGAAAATCTTCCAGTTCAAACAATATTGCCAGAACTTGATGAGGAAGGAAAAATCATATTGGAACCAGAAGCGGTCATGGAAACAAGAACTCGACAACTACGGAATCGATCAATTTCAGGGTATCTCATCAAGTGGAAGAACTTACCCACTGAAGATTCTACATGGGAGGATGAGAATTTTATACAGAAGCACCCAGAGCTACTCAAGCGTTGAGGACAACACTTTTTTGAAGGAGAGGGCATGTTAGGTCCCTATATTACTAGTATAGTCCCTTATTGTTGTTAGTGTAACCCCCTTATTGTTATTATTGTACCCTTGTAACCCCCATTTTGTTATTATTGTGCCCTTAAATTATTATTGTTAGGTCGGCTAGGATTACATTATGGCCCACTAGGATTACATTATGGCCCCATGGACTCCTATATATAGAAAGGAGGTTTTGTAAATTGTAGCATCCAAGAATTGTTCATTTATGTAATGTATTGGAGGTTGCCCCCTCGAAGTGGCTTATTTCTAAGGCGTTAATATCTCTTTTCTTCTATTTCTGAAGCTGGTTACACAACACCTATGATCTCAGAGGCTTCTGCAAGAACATATAATCCTCTCCTTCTCCTTTGCCTGGAAGCTAAAGGTCTTCTGGGTTTTCTGATAACAAGTTTGAACCTTAAGTTGATGAGTGCCCTGATTAGCTTCTTGTTCCTTTTCTTCAACTTCTCATTAGCCTTTTCCACTTTGTCTATGTGTAGGGATAAGGTTGAGTTCATATTAGTTTTGAGCTTGACTTGATCCTTCAAAATTTCATTCTCATTTTTGATGTGTCTATTAAGTATTTCCAGCTCATACCTATCCCTTCTTAATACATCTATTTCAGACAGTGGAGGACTAAGGGTTCTCTCTCTGCTTTCTGAAGCTTTCCTCTCCAAAGTTTCAACATAATCATAAACTTCTTGCTGAGCAGGGTCAATTTCAGGGGTTCCTTCATTAAAATCCTCTTCAACATCTTCTTCAATGGATGTTTCCTCATCTTCTATATTAATCACCCTTGTTTGTTTGATTTGAGTTTTCTTCAATTTTCCCCTTAGTCTATGGCTTCTTCTTGGCTGGGAAGTTCCCTCTCCTCTTTCTGTGGTAGATTTCCTGATTACCTTCTCTTTCTTAAGTTGTCTCTTGATTTGAGTCAACTTCTCTAAAATGATTTCCTCACTACTTTCCTAGACTATTTTGTCAATTCCAACTTTTGAGGCTCTCCATTTTCTACTTCTCTTTGTAGGCTGTGGTTCAGGTGTGGGTTCTTTTGGCTCTTCAAAATGATTTCTTATCAAGAAATTGTCCCATGTATCATTTGTTTTGGCTAAATGGTGTTCAATCAAAATTTTAACCAAGCCATGATGATATAGAGTTGTCTCTAAAAATTGAACCCTTCTTTGAACACAGGAAGCCATCTTTTTCAAACTTTGAAGTAAGAAATAGGGTAGGTTTAAGTCTTCCCCCAGAAAATGCATTATCAGTCTAATGTGGTAGACATAAAATGTGCCATATCTACCCTCACATGTAATAAATTTTTGAAGAATAAGCAATATATTTCTCCACTTATTTTTCAATGCAGAACTTGGAATTCCTTTCTTAAACACAGTGATATCCATACCTGGTGATTTTAGAATTTGCTTCCAAGACTCATGATGGAATTCTCTATTTTTGAACCATCTCTCTCCATTTCTAAGCAACCCTGTAGCTTCTGCAATGAAAACTTCAGTGACAGTAAATTTGACATCTCCCACTTCAACTTCAGTTCCTTGAAATGATCTTGCAAATGTTTTAGTGACTTCTTTGTGGAAGCCATTAAATTTCTCCAAAAATTGTAGCCATCCTATCTGTTGCAACATTTCTTTACATTGTGGGTAGCCTTCTAGATATTTTGTACCCACAGGCTCAGTTCTTACAATGAAACCCATAATTGCTTCTTCAATGTTCAAATTAATACTCTTCTACCCACTGAAACAATAAATTTCACCTTCATATTGAAATGGCTTCAAGTTCTTAATGAAAATGGCTTCAACTTCGGAATGACATACCTCTGGTTAACAGTGACCACAACTTCAAACTTTGGACTGATATGCCTTTGGTTGATAGTGACAACAGCTTCAAACTTCGAGCTGATATGCCTCTGGTTGACAATAAAACTTCGGACTGATATGCCCTCGATTGACAGTGACAAATGGCTTCAACTTCGAGCTGATATGCCTCTGGTTGACAATGAAACTTCGGACTGATATGCCTTCGGTAGACAGTGGCAAATGGCTTCAAATTCTACACTGATGTATCTCCGTCTCTCAGTGATAAATGGCTTTAGATTCCTCATTGTTATACCTCTGTCTCTTGGTAACAAATGGCTTCAAATTCTTCACTGTTATACCTCTGTCTTTCGGTGACAAATGAATTCAAATTCCACACTGCTATACCTCTGCGTTTATAGTGATAATGCTCAATCTCTGCTCACAGTGATAGTACTTTGAAATTCAAACTGATATACCCTTTTGCTCTGCTCACGGTGATGAGAATATCTCTGTTTGCAGAATGAAGTGCCAGCTACAGAATGGAGTGATGGAAGTAGTTACGGAATGAGGTAATGGAGTGAGGTGGAGGAATGAATTAATGATTGAAAAGACGGTGGAGATTTTCACAACGGAAAATAAAATCATCATTGAATGATTTTGGTTGGGTGACGTGAAGAATTCAAACACTTCGACCATTTGAACCGCTTAAATGATGTCGAGTATGGAATTTGAAATGAGAGATTTTAATCCAAAGTTTGTGGAGGGTTTATTGGTCATGATCAATAAAAATAATTAAAACAACCTTTTTGAACAATTCATAACTAAAACTATGCTAAATTTTTATGAAATGCCATTATAATCTAAACTTGTTACCTCTGCTTTTCATTTGATTCTTGTAGTCTTTGTCTTCTTTGTTCACCTTTGGAAGAGTCTTCATAATCCTTCTTGATGATTTTGATTCATGGATACAATGGATCATTTTGTTGCAATTCTAATGTCTGCTGATTGATGCCTTCAGGATTTGTAGCTGCGGAATGACTGTCTGGCTGCAGAAAGGCTGATTAGCTGCAGAATGTCTGTTGAGCTGCAGAATGTTCCTGTAGAGCATTTTAATCATGGAATGGAGTGTTTTTGGAATCTAGGTGAAATTTTATATGGTATGAATGAAGATGGATGATAATACATGATATGTATGAAGTGGATGATGAAATGGAATGGATTCAGTTTATGAAATGGAGTGAAAGAACATAAGAACTGCCCTGCAATCCATGACATGTTTTATTCATTTACAGCAAGACATCAAATTTTGAATTTTGTCATGAAAATGAGATGGATGGAGTATGGAATGAGATGAATGAAATGTGGAATGGAGTAGAATATGAATGAATGAAATGGAGTATGGATGGATAAGTGAATGGAGTGAAATGAAATGAGATGGATCATAAGCACTATGGATCTGAACTTATGATTTTTGTAACAGCTGCTTGTAAAAACAAAAATGGGAAAAGTTAGAGTGTCAGAGAGACTCTGATTTTCACCCTATCTTTTCTGTATAAACATGCCAATCAATGATTGGTTTTCATGTTTATACCTTTATTATTTTATTTTTATTTTTATTTTTTATTTTTAAAGAGAAATACTTCAGAAAATTTAATCAAGTTGATGAAGAAGAGAAACTCTTCTTCATTAACTTCACATCATTGCTTTCTTGGAACTTCTTGAAAAACTCTTCTCTTGAGAGTGGTTTATGATATAGCTTCAGTATATGACCATTCACAAGAAAAGTGACCTCTTCTTCATCTATAGTTCTGATTTTTACTGCCCCATTATCAAAAATTTCAACAATTTCATATGGCCCAAGCCAATGTGTCTGAAATTTACCTTGAAAATTCTTGAATTTTGAATCAAACAAGAGAGCCCAGTCGCCTTCTTTGAATTTCTTCTCTTTGATGTACTTGTCATGCCATCTAGCCCTTTGCTATTGGACTAGACTTGTTTTCTGAACTGCATCTTGTCTGATCTCATCCAATTCATTAATTTGCTCCAGTCTATGCTTTTGTGCCTCCGTTAAATCAAGTCCTAGCTGAACTACCATTTTGAAAGTTTGAATTTGGAACTCTATGGGAAACAAAACTTGCTTTCCATAAACAAGCTCATAAGGAGTATGGCCTGTTGTGTTTCTCCATGTAGTTCTATAGGCCCACCAGGCTTCAGGAAGCCTATCTACCCAATCTCTTCTATGTAGATGAACAGTCTTTGTTAGGATTCCTTCAATGACTTTATTAGTGGATTCCACTTGACCATTTGTTTGTGGATGATAAGGAGTAGATGTTCTATGTCTGATTTTGTACTTCTCCATCATTTGCTCCACTAGCCTTGATGTAAATTGAGCTCCTTGATCTGTAACAATTTCCCTTGGGACACCAAAACGAGTAAAAATATCCTCAAAAATAAAATTAACTATAGATGACTCATTAGCAACAAGTAATGGTTTAGCTTCTACCCATTTAGTAACATAATCGGTGCAAACTAATATATATTTCTTTTGTCTTGATGGAGGACTAATAGGTCCTACAAAATCCAAAGCCCATTTTTCAAAAGGTTCAATGTGTACCTAAGGTTGTAATGGCATCTCACCTGAAGGAGAAGGTTTCCCTACCCTTTGGCAACTGTCACACCTTTTGACATACTCTTTAGCATATTTAAACAAGGATGGCCAATAATATCCTAAATTAAGGATCTTATAGGCTGTCCTCTTATCTGCAAAGTGTCCGCCACAACGGTCATCATGATTTGCCTTGAGAATATCAGGCATTTCATCTTCACGAACACACCTTCTAATGATCAAATCTGGACCTGTCTTGTACAACTCATTAGCGACCCATGAATATTTTGCACTATCACAAATGATTTTTATTTTATCCCTTGCATTCATAATTGAAGGAAATTTTCCTGAAACTAAATAATTAGCAATATCAGCAAACCATGGAGTTTGAGTAGAGATTGCAAAAAGATATTCATCAGGAAATTGATCTTCAACTGGAGTGTCATCTTTGATATTTTGGATTCTAGATAGGAAATCAGCCACTGTGTTTTGTTTTCCAGGCCTATCTAGAATAGTAATGTTGAATTCTTATAAGAGAAACAACCATCTTATAACTCTGCCATTAGTGATTGATTTGTTCATTAAGTATCTAATTGCAGAATGATCAGTGTGAACAAAAGTTTCATAGCCTATTATATAGTGTCTAAATTTGTTTATGGCATGAACAACAGCTAAAAACTCTTTTTCAGTTACAGTATAGTTTAACTCTGCAGGAGTCAAATAGATGGCATAGGGAATTAAATCTTTTTGTCCCAATACTACTCCTAGAGCTGTATCGGAAGCATCTGTCGAGATATGAAAAGGTAACTTCCAGTTAGGTCCCCTTAATACAGGTGCTTCAGAAATTTTGGTTTTCAGGGTTTCAAAAGCTAATTGGCAATCAGAAGTCCACTTGAATTCACAATCTTTGGTGAGTAATTTGAAGAGTGGAGATGCTATCTTGGTAAAGTTTTCTATAAATCTCTGATAATAACCTGTAAATCCTAGAAAACTTCTAACATCTCTTTGACAACTTGGAATGGATAGGTTAGAAATGACTTCAACTTTTGCCTCATTAACTTTAATCCCATCCCCTGAAATGTGGTGCCCTAAAACAATACCCTCAGTAAACATCATAAAAAAAATTTCATGACTAAGTGAAAGGTTTTCTTCTTGACATCTTTTTAAGACTTTTTCCAAGTTTTCTAAAGCCTCTTCAAATGTGTTCCCATAAACTATGAAATCATCCATGTACACCTCTACACAGTCATGTATTAGATCCGAAAAAATTCCTAATACCGCCCTTTGGAATGTTGCAGGTGCATTGCATAATCCAAATGGCAATACTCGGTAAGCATAGGTACCCCAAGGACAGGTAAATGTGGTTTTATCTTGGTCTTCAAGTGCTACTTGGATTTGATTGTAACCACTAAACCCATCTAGGAATGAAAAGTACTTTTTGCCGGCTAATGTATCTAATACTTGATCTATGAAAGGTAAAGGAAAATGGTCTTTAAGAGTAGCTTTATTCAGTTCTCGGTAGTCAACACACACCCTCCATTTTCCATTTTTCTTTGGCACAATTACGAAAGGAGAAACCCACTGACTATCTGAAATAGGATAGATGAAATTAACATTTAACAATTTTTGCAATTCCTCTTTAACAATTTCCCTAAGATTTGGATTCATCCATCTTTGAGGCTGTCTGATTGGTTTGCAATTTGCCTCTATATAGATGTGATGAGTACAAGTCTTGGGACTTATCCCTTTCATGTCAGTGTATTCCCATGCATATGCAGAAGAATGTCTCTGTAATACTTTGACTAACTCTTCTTGTTGAGATTTTTCTAGGTTTTTGTTTATGTTCAAGGTTTTGCCTGGAAAAATTTCACTTGTAGAGCTGCCAAATTTTTCCATAGAATGAAGAGACATCTGCCTAGATGACAAAAACTCAATATTGGATCCCTCTTGAAATGATTCATGTTTATGTTCTGGAGAGGATTCAAAGTTTTCTAGAGTATTCAGAATTTTATTATCTTCACTAATTTCTGAAATTGTGAAGAGTGGTTGTAAATCTTCTTCATCCTCTATCCATTGAGTGTCATTTAGATCTATAATTGTCCTAGCTAGAGGATATAAAGTGAATTTCTTAGTTGAACTACCATCAGAGATATACATATCACCGGACCTACAACTAATAAAAGCATCAGCTGTAGCCAACCAAGGTCTTGCTAATATAACAGGATGGCCTCCTAGATTATTCTTAGGAGTTAGGATCATGAAATCCACAGGGTACTCCCAAGAATCTAGGGACACTGGAATGTCTTCTATTACCCCATCTGGTTTGATCATAGATCTATCTGCTAATTGTAATAGTGTAGGTGTAAAGAGAAGATTAGGAAGTTTCAATTTGTCCATGATTTTTCTACTCATGATATTTATTGCTGCTCCTAAATCAATGAGTGTGTTTTGAATTTCAATTCCATTGATGTGAATTTTGAAAACTGGATTTCCGGGGTCAAGATACTTTGGAATAGCAATCTTGCCCATCATAATGTCTGCTATTTGTCCTACCAGTTGAATTTTCTTTGTTTCTCTTATTCTTTTTCTTGTTGTCTTCATACTCAACTCCTTTATTGTTTTGGCTAAAATTGGGATTTCCTTGATGGCTTGCAATAATGGAATTTTAATGTAAACATTTCTCAATTCATCTAAGAAATCATAATTAGGCACCATGATCTGTTTCTCTACACCTCTATCAATTTGTAATCTTTCCGGAAAGGGAGGTATAGAAGTAGATGTGGATGGTTGCTCTAATACAGGAGTTGAATTTATTGGATCTTTTTGTTTTAGTTTTTCAATGTGTGGGTCTTGAAAGGATGTGTCTTCCTCAAGACTTTTATTCACCCATAGAGAGTCTTCCTCAGAATTATCTTGTTCTTGTATGATCACAGAAGGTTTTCTCTTTTCAAGTATCCTTCCAGACCTAAGTTGAACATCACTAAGGTCTAGAGGAGTAATTAAATATGTTGGAAATTGTTGACCTTCTATCATGTATGTATTCTGAGGGTTCTTATTATTGGGGTTTGGTATGGGTTGAGCGGACAATTGATTTGATTTTTGAGGGAATGGTAATGAAAATGATTGATTTTGATGTGGTTGGTTCTGAGATGTTGTTGAAAATTTTGTTGAAGATTTTGAGGAAAATTTTGTTGAGGATTTTGAGGATAAAAATGTGGATATGGTGGACAGGATGGTGGATACTGGTAATATGGAGAGTATCTTCCATAGGGACTATGTGTTCCTTGTGCCCAAGCTGGAGATTGATTTTGAAATTGGGGCCAAGGTTGCTGCCAAGAATTCCAAGGTGGAGGTTGATTATACATTTGATCATGGAATCCTTGTGTTTGAGGTCCCTGCCAAGGTCTTCTAGATACAAAGTTAAGAGATTCTGTGGAGTCTGTAGGAGTTTCTTCCTGAAAGACAGCTTTGAGACCAAGAAGAGAAGGACAATTCTTGGTCTCATGTTTTTCATAACAAATGACACAGGTCTCTACAACTTTTACATCCAAAGGACACTCTCTTAAGGCATGTTTCTTTCTACATTTGGGACAAAATATTGCCAAGGCATCAGATTCAGCCTTTTGCTTGTTTTGTATCTTGAGGGTGTCTATTTGTTCACTAAGACTCCCTAAGATGTAAGATTTAAAATCATCAAGCATGTGTCCTATTTCTGATCTACTTACTGTCCCAGAAGCAGATTTACTTGCTCTTGCAAGAGCAGGATCTCTTGGACCTTTGGCAGTTTTGGATTTCCCTCTGGAAAGGTTGATACATAACTCAGATATTTCAGGTAATGTGAGTTGTGATATATCCCCTTTTCCCATCATGTTAAGGATATCCAACCATTCATCTCTAATTGTTTTCAACAAAAGAGCTTTTAAGGTGTCTTGATCTAGGTTTTCCATTTTTGCCCTTTTGATGTTGTAATTAAATCTTTCCAACAAATCTTCTAAGTTTTCATCTTCTTTTTGTAACATCTTGAATACTTCTTCCTTATGATTAACCGGCATACAATAATCCAGATACCTCTCTAGAAATGCTTGTTTCATGTCTTCCCATGTTCTAATAGAACTGTTGATCATGTTATCATTCAGGTTTTCCTTGAAGTTATAAGAAAAGGAAAGTATACCCGAGGTAACCACAAACCAACCTTCAGATTCAGAATCTAGCCAATCTGCATCCAGAGAGGGCTCTCTCTTTATAATTTATCTTTGTTCTTAGAAGGTTTTAGGCTAGTTATAGATCCAAGAGTTTGTTTGAAAATGGTGGAATCTACAAACTAGGGGCAAGGTTGAAGATTTTTAGTCCATTGGGCTATGGAGTCAAAGGATGGCTTTACTGGATTTCTGTTCTACACACAAGATGGCTTTGCAGGGTAAGATAGCCAGACAGAGAACAATCCTTAAAATTTAAAGTGGATGGGATGATTTTGAAGGGATGAAAGGCAGCTAAGAATCTTTCACTATGTTCAAAAGAAAGAAATGAAATGACTACAAACAAAGAGCAATGAAGAATTCTTTATTATAGTAATCAAGAATGTTTAAATTAGTAAAGCAAGAGCATTTAAGAATTCGTGCTTATAACCAATTTAGAGGAAAACATTAAGAATAATCACATCTGAAATCAGAGTACAATTAAGTAAATTATGATTCAATCCTTTATGTAAATTATTCAGAAATGGACATAATGATATTATAAATAGATATGAAACTTAAAACATAGGATATAAAGACTTATTGAACTGTAATTCGACACATGAATCCTGCAAAAAGTCCTGAGCTTCAAATTGTCATCCAGTAAGCCACAAATAAATTTCTCCAAAAAAAAATTTATTCCAAAAACTTCAATGTCATAGCCAAATAATATAATCCACCCAAAATACTTCCAAGAGTGGAGTATTTATACAAATTCTGAACTAAAATATCAAAATTGGTTCACAAATCTCTCCAACTATTTTACATAAATAGAACTTAAGTAAAGGACACTCAAAATAATGCATCTATTTGGCACTATTTTGTATGGATAGGTGATGAAAAAGAGAAAAATTCGAATTTGATCCAACTCTTAGTTGATGATGAGGCATCCAAGTCACTAACTGCTTCCTTTCTTTGTGCAATTCTGCTCCAACAATTCTGCAACTTTGGGGTCCAATGATACCTTTATATTTCTCAATCCGTAATAGATATGTAAAAAGTGAAAGAGGTTATTGTAGATAAATATGTTGGTGAGATAAACCTCTTTCACTTTCCTAAAATTCCTCTCCAGCTGTGCACAATAGGCTCTGCAAAAAGATGTGTAAAACAGAGTTTTACAGAGTCTGAAAAATAGCCTCTAAAGATGTGCATGTATCTCTCAGCCTGAAATCACTGTGGAAAAACTGAGATAGGTTTTTGTAGATGGGTCTCTTAGAAACAAAAACCTCCTTCAGTTTTGTAAAATGTATTTCGAATTGGCCACAATATTCTCTGCAAAATGATGACTTAACAGGATTTTTCTGCAAAAAGTGCTTTCCAACATTGTTTAATATTTCCAAAACCATAATGGCTGTTAGAAAAGTGAGAGAGGTTTTTGTAGATAATCCTCTTAAGAACATAAACCTCCTTCAGTTTTTCAAAATTAATCTTGGATTGATCACAATAGTTTCTGAAAAACTATGACTAAAATATGCAATTTCTGCAAAAATGTTCCTTCTTGTTGTATTTTTCATCTTTTCACTTTTTTGTTCCTTTGACTGTTTTACTTTCACTTTAGATAAAATTCAATGTTGGTGAAATTATTTTCATCTCTTTTTACCATTTTACTGCCTCTGTAATTACTTTTACTGTTTTACCTTTGACTGCTCTGTAACTTCATTTTAACTTGCACTCTGACTTTTACCTGATACACTTTAACCACTGATACTCTTTAACTATTATGCTTTTACTATCCCTGTAAATTCTCATTTCACTTTTACCATTCACTGTGCACATTTCATCATGATAATATCTCTTTGACTTTGTATACAAACTGTTTGTTGAATGAAGATATTGAATTAAAATTTGAGAATTTGGAGTAAACAATTTTGTCAACTAGTATTGAAATTGTTGGTCCAAATCCATATGCTGATAGTAACCTGCTAAAATCAAACAATTTGTTAATGAAATATAGGTCTGCAGGGAGGTGATTGTAGGCTTTTTGAAATACCTGTGGAATGAGATCAGTCTGTGAAGGTTTAACTCTTCATGAGATAAATTGGCAGATTTCTCAAGCATATCTCCTATGGACAGGGGATTCAAGGCTTGACCAGGTTGAAAATGTAGCATTTCATTGATAGACTGAGCAGTAATTGGGAAAAGGATGTCTTGGTTTGGGGATAAAACTGCTCTTTGATGTGGGTCATAATTAGGATGACAATAATGGAAAATTTCAGGAAAGATATGGACTGAGGGGAAAAGGTACCTAGGAAGACCAGACTCCCATAACCCAATAATATCTGAGCCATTCAAATAATTGTCTCTGCAGCGACAATAAATTCGAAGGGGATTTTCAGTAAAATTCAAGTCCTTTATTTGAAAATCTTTGTCCACTAATGATAAGTAATCCAAATCTATATGGGGGGCATTCAATGGAGTTACATTCAAGGCTGCCGGAGCTTCCATTTTGGTTCTTGTGTATTCAAAATGGAAGTTTCTGGGTTTTCTTCATAGGCCGGGGCGCGATTTCAGTCTTAATGAGGGAAATTAGCACAATTGCAGTTTCAGGGGAACAATTCACAGCTTTAAAACTCAGGGAATGATCTTAGGAATATGATTTTTACACTGATTCAGCGGAAAAACAAGGAACACAAAGTATCTTTTGAAGTTCGGAGCGCAATAGAATAAATACCTGTTTTCGGAGGAAAAATAGGATTTTAACAGGTATCAAGTGGTGGAAAAAGGATCCTCCAACACTGGTCCAGCAGAATTCTGGAGCGAAATCGGATAAAACAGTAGATTTCAGTGAAAATTTGAATTTCGTAGTGGAAGGCGCAGTCGCTTTCAAATAATGAAAATGACACAAAAAACAAGAAAAATTGTTTTATTTCCAAAGTCAAAAAGGGGTTTTTATTTTTTCGAGGAATGACGTCATTTCAGTACAAGCTGACGTGTGGCAGGGGTCAGGTGGTAAGCGGTAATCCCCGCACCGCTCATGGGCAATAGTGGTATTAAACGCGAGGGCAACGATTCCATTGGGGAAGTGACACGTGGTCGGAGGATGGTTTCAAAACCACTGTGCCCCCGCGCGTTAAAATTCTATCGAGGGATAGCTAGCGGAATCGCTGTCGAGCGTTGATCTGCAGGCGGATGATCCGACGGTTATCAAGACGGGAAGGTGACGGGAAAGTTAACCTGCGGGCCTGATGTAATTAGTGTTTAACTAATCATCCCGGGGGTGCTTTGATAGGCGGAAAAGTTGGTTATTAATTAATTCAGTTAATTAATTAATCCCATGGTTATAAAGGTTCGGGGTAAAAAACTTTGCGTGTGGGATCTCCAAAGTTCAGTTTTAATTAAACTTTGGTTTATTTTTGTTTTTGTTTTAAACATACGAATTATATGTTTAATGTTTTTTTTCATATTTTTATTATATGATAATGAAATTAGATCAATTCAATTACCATAAGGGGCGGGACTATTATATAATGATATATTTAACCAAAGGGCACATAATGTGGGTTTTTAGTTGAATGCATGGGGAAATAAATACTTTGGTTAAAATCTTAATAGATGGATTTTTTGGGATATGTATGTAAAAGGAGTTATATACTTAGGATAAGGCATTTTCACTAGGGATTTAGTAAATAAATTAGAAGTTAATATGATGAAGGGACATGGTAAACTCAAAACACTTAACTATAACTAAGAAAGTAAAGATCTTTAAAGTAAATTATATCATCCTAACTTCAACACTTAAACATAGCATAGCAAGTGTTTTTGAGGGTATTTTATGGAATACGACATGATTTTCCTAAGTAAAATTGGATTTTACTTAGGAAAAAGTTAAAAGTGAATGATTATAATGGCAAATGATCTCAAGTACTTAGGTCTTTTTGATCATTAGGCCGAGGGTCCGGTCCCTCCAAAAGTCAAGGAAATGCCTTGAGCCCCTTTCATCTCCAAATACCTTAGCACTTTGGGGGAAATTAGTAAAACTTAAGGGGAAAGTGATGAGGGAAGTTAATGATTTTGACTTTTCTTGCTGTGATTTTCCAGTGTATTTCCTGCTTCAGTACTTGTGATGAAAGTTAAAGATCAAACACATTTAACACCATCATTCATCATATGAAACTTTGCAACACCATCTACCTACCCTATCTACTTTACACTACCATTTTCTCTTCTTTATTAGGGTGCACTTAGACTGGAAAACCCTTATCAATATTCTTTTCTTTTACAAGGAAAATCTATCTAATTCTACCCTTATTACATCCAAGGGCTCAGATTAAACTGTTGAACACCTTTTATTAACTCTACCTATCTACTTATCTGCCAAGATTAAACTGTTTGGTCAGATATTTATTCTCTATTCTACAACATGAAATTGAAACATGAATGAGTCAAGTTTAAACAGTTTGACTCTTCATAAATTGTGGCAAAAGTTTGACAAGTTGCACACAATTGCTTTATTACAAAAATGAAATAGTAGTGGCATTTGGATTTGCACACTTTCCTTGGTCTATTTTTTGCTTGGGGTTCATTTCTTTCATTTTTTTGACCAATTTATTTTTCTTACCCTTTGATTTTTCTTTTAGGGTATACCCTCTTTACATTTTTTAAATTTTTTGATTTTTTGGTTTTTCAAGAATATGGAACACCTTTGCTCAAGAAAAAAGGTTTGAACATATTCCATAGTTCAATCAAGACAATCATGAAAAATGACACCTATTGGTATAGGAGTCTAACACTGGCTCCACTTGGGGATGGCTTTTCCTTGTGAAAAGTCAAGAACAGCAGGTCAGATGCTTCAAAATGTCTTCAACTGAACCATGTAATCTCCTTCTTCTAGTAGCTTTATTGTACATATGATAGTGAAACTTTTGAAGCTTAGGGCCTTCACTTCGGGCTTCAACTCCAAGAAGTCACCATCCAATCCAAACTATGTTTCCCAGTTGGAAATCTTGAATTGAATATAGTCCTTTTTCTGCAACCTAAAATCTGACTTGAAACTAAAACAACACACAAAAATTTTCAAACCAAATTAATGAAAAACTAGCTGAAAATTGAAAAACTAAAAAAAATGCTCAAAATTCTGAGCTTATTAGCACTCATCTACCTACTCAATTTACTGTTCAACTGCTAGTTAGGTAAAATGAAATAGCCAATGCAACCAGTCAAGAATTATGTACTTTGATATATTTTGTTTCATTTTCTTGTTGATTATCAAAATTGTACTTCTGCAACCTATTAGAAACTTGTCAACAAATGAGAGGATAAGGAAACACTTGATTTCCTTTGTTGACTCTAGAAACTGTACAAAAGGATCTTCCAAAATATATACAATGATGTTTAACTGATCTGAACAACTGTACATCTGTTCTGGATGGCCTCCATACCATGAATATGAAATGTTATTTTCATCTTTATCTCCCTGTAAACTTTCAGATAAGATTTGTGATGATATTCCTACTGATTGTAATGTTTGAGTGTTGAATCCTTTATCATCTTGATTCTGAAAATCATAGTTACTTAATAGAGGAATGCTTTGAATGCCTTCAATATTCAACATATCTGCTATTGGATCCTGAAAATATTGGGAAAATTGTTGGAACCTATGACATATAAAATTCCATGGGACTTCATAAACTTCAACAAGTTTCCCATTCTTTTCTTTAAATATGTTATACCACATTTCCTTTAAAAGCTGAAATGGTTCAAAAAATAGTGGTATGAAACTTTCTTGTGTCATTTGATCATTTATTTCAATGGGAACTGATAACTGCAATTGTGAAACTGAAAAATCTTGATCAATAGTTTCATTATCTTCTTTGTTGTCAATCACAATTCCTAAGGATTGCTGATTATTGATGGCATGATAGTTTTCTCTAATGAAATGAAATGAAGAAAAACAAAGAGGTAAAGAATCTTCACTTATTTCCACATTTTCTGCTCTTCCTTCCTCACTCTCATGGCTGATCTGTATTGGCTTATCACTGTCTCCAATCTGCTGAAACTGCATTTCTTCATCCTCCAAACTAGCTTCTGATATCTCTGTAAAGTTAGCTTGACTTTGGAGAACATAATTATCATCATAATGATCATACTTAGGAAAATCATCAAAATAAGGAATGTCATCAAACATACACATTAGATCAACATATTCCTCTTCCTCATATTGATCTGTAATTTCATTTTCTGATCTATGATAATTGGGATCAGCAAGAATTTGTTCATGGCTATCAACCTCTTCTATTCTTCATGGTGATTTTGAATAAAAAATTCTTCTTTCATAGTGATATCATGTGTTATTTCATCTAGTTTTCTTACCAAAAGGTTGAGTTTTACCTCTGTAATGTTTTTCCTTTCCTCTTCTTCTACTTTCAACTTTTCCTGTTTGATTTGGAGATTAACTTCCACATCAACTGCAATATTTTGCATCTGTACAAGTGTTTTTGGATCTCTTTCTCTTAACCAAAATTCTATTTCTGAATCAAAGGCACTTGGATAATGCAAGAGAGGTGAATCATGAGGAGGTCTAATATTTTCTGGCATTGAATAATAAACTTGATTAAATCTGTCAGAAAATTGTTGTATCGTTTCATTTGAATGTCTTTTTAATTGATTATATTCTTCCATGATCACAAAATGATTAACTTTTATTATCCATCTATCAAGGAAAATTTTGATAAACTGCTGGAAATTTGAGATGCTAGCATTAGGCAGATTTTTGAACCAACTCTTTATTCTATTTTGCAAAGAAAGAGAAAAAAATCTGATTTTAACATCATCTTCATCAATCTCAAATAAATCCAAATAATTCTCAAAACCTTGAATATGTTTTTGGGCAGTGATACCATTCTCTCCATCAAATCTAGGAAGATACTTGTAGTATTTTTTAGGAAAATCATGGAGTATAGGAGGTAAAATAAGGGGCTTATACCTATTTGGAACTTTATATGGCACAGGGATATGTACAGGGATTGCAATATCATTCTTGATTATTTGAGGCTTCTTAATTGGAAAATGATCATCATTAGATTCATAAGAAAGCTGCTCAAAGAGATTAGGAGAATTATTACTTACAAACTTCAAAGGAAAATAGCTAAAAAATAATCTAAGATCTTCTATAAAATACAATATACATTGAAAAAATTTCTTAATGAGAAAGAACATAATGTCTTGGATTAAGATCCAAGTTGAAAGCCTGATCTTTCCATATTGTCCTTTGAGGTTCATTCCTCCGGTGGAGTCTTGATTGTGAAATTGATTTGGAGTCGCCAGGTGGATGATTTTAACCTTTGTGTGTCTGATCACTGTCCACCATCATAGATCAGATCTAAACCTGTAAAACAATTCTGAAGAAAAATTTAGTTCTTCAGGAAACCAAATTTTGAATATTTTATGATTATTTTATTTTTTATGAATTTTCAAAACAACTTCTATGATTTCTTTAAGAAATTTAAGATTTTTAATTAAAATTTTCTCAAAGATTTATTGAACTAGAGAGTCTGATTGAATGTTTTGAATCCAAAGTTCAGTTTATAAGCTAAACCAGAGATAGACTGAAGCAGCATTTATTTACTATGCAGTTGCAGAGCAAAAGCATTTCAAAGGCTACCTGGCTGATCTTCATACTCTGTCTATAGCTTATAAATCAAACAATAGTATCAATAAAATGATTCAGATCCCCAGTATGGTCGCCACTATGTGGCGACTCAGGTTTTCCTTGAAGTTGTAAGAAAAGGAAAGTATACCCGAGGTAACCACAAACCAACCTTCAGATGCAGAATCTAGCCAATCTGCATCCAGAGAGGGCTCTCTCTTTATAATTTATCTTTGTTCTTAGAAGGTTTTAGGCTAGTTATAGATCCAAGAGTTTGTTTGAAAATGGTGGAATCCGCAAACTAGGGGCAAGGTTGAAGATTTTCAGTCCATTGGGCTATGGAGTCAAAGGATGGCTTTACTGGGTTTCTATTCTACACACAAGATGGCTTTGCAGGGCAAGATAGCCAGACAGAGAACAATCCTTAAAATTTAAAGTGGATGGGATGATTTTGAAGGGATGAAAGGCAGCTAAGAATCTTTCACCATGTTCAAAAGAAAGAAATTAAATGACTATAAACAAAGAGCAATGAAGAATTCTTTATTATAGTAATCAAGAATGTTTAAATTAGCAAAGCAAGAGCATTTAAGAATTCGTGCTTATAACCAATTTAGAGGAAAACATTAAGAATAATCACATCTGAAATCAGAGTACAATTAAGTAAATTATGATTCAATCCTTTATGTAAATTATTTAGAAATGGACATAATGATATTATAAATAGATATGAAACTTAAAACATAGGATAGAAAGACTTATTGAACTGCAGTCCGACACATGAATCTTGCAAAAAGTCCTGAGCTTCAAATTGTCATCCAGTAAGCCACAAATAAATTTCTCCAAAAAAAATTTTATTCCAAAAACTTCAATGTCACAGCCAAATAATATAATCCACCCAAAATACTTCCAAGAGTGGAGTATTTATACAAATTCTAAACTAAAATATCTTGAAAAAATATCAAAATTGGTTCACAAATCTCTCCAACTATTTTACATAAATAGAACTTAAGTAAAGGACACTCAAAATAATGCATCTATTTGGCACTATTTTGTATGGATAGGTGATGAAAAAGAGAAAAATTCGAATTTGATCCAACTCTTAGTTGATGATGAGGCATCCAAGTCACTAACTGCTTACTTTCTTTGTGCAATTCTGCTCCAACAATTCTGCAACTTTGGGGTCCAATGATACCTTTATATTTCTCAATCCGTAATAGATATGTAAAAATTGAAAGAGGTTATTGTAGATAAATATGTTGGTGAGATAAACCTCTTTCAATTTCCTAAAATTCCTCTCCAGCTGTGCACAATAGGCTCTGCAAAATGATGTGTAAAAAAGAGTTTTACAGAGTCTGAAAAATAGCCTCTAAAGATGTGCATGTATCTCTCAGTCCGAAATCAATGTCCAAAAAATGAGATAGTTTTTTGTATATGGGCCTCTTAGGAACAAAAAATGCCTTCAGTTTTGTAATATGTATTTCTGATTGGCCACAATATTCTCTGCAAAATGATGACTTAACAGGAATTTTCTGCAAAAAGTGCTTTCCGACATTGTTTAATATTTCCAAAACCATAATGGCTGTTAGAAAAATGAGAGAGGTTTTTGTAGATGGCCCTCTTAAGAACATAAACTGCCTTCAGTTTTGTAAAATTCATCTTGGATTGATCACAATAGTTTCTGCAAAACTATGACTAAAATATGCAATTTCTACAAAAGTGTTCCTTCTTGTTATGTTTTTTCATCTTTTTACTTTCTTGCTCTTTTGACTGTTTTACTTTCACTTTAGACAAACCTCAATGTTGGTGAAAGTATTTTCATCTTTTTTTACCATTTTACTGCCTTTGTAATTACTTTTACTGTTTTACCTTTGACAGCTCTGTAACTTCATTTTAACTTGTACTTTGACTTTTACCTGATACACTTTAACCACTGATACTCTTTAACTGTTATGATTTTACTATCCCTGTAATTTCTCATTTCACTTTTACCATTCACTGTGCACATTTCATCATTCTAATCTCTCTCTGACTTTGTATACAAAATGTTTGTTGAATGAAGATATTGAATTAAAATCTGAGAATTTGGAGCAAACAATTTTGTCAACTAGTATTGAAATTGTTGGTCCAAATCCATATTCTGATGGTAACCTGCTAAAATCAAACAATTTGTTAATGAAATCCAGGTCTACAGGGAGGTGATTGTAGGCTTTTTGAAAGACCAATGGAATGAGATCAGTCTGTGAAGGTTTAACTCTTCATGAGATAAATTGGCAGATTTCTCAAGCATATCTCCTATGGACGGGGAGTCAAGGCTTGACCAGGTTGAAATTGAAGCATCTCATTGATTGAATGAGCAGTAATTGGGCAAAGGATGTCTTGGTTTGGGGATAAAACTTCTCTCTGGTTAGGATCATAATTGGCATGGCAAAGATGGATTATTTCAGGGAAAATATGAACAGAGGGAAGAGGTACTGGGGAAGACCAGACTCCCATAACCCAATAATATCTGAGCCATTCAAATAATTGTCTCTGCAGTGACAATAAATTCGAAGGGGATTTTCAGTAAAATTCAAGTCCTTTATTTGAAAATCTTTGTCCACTAATGATAAGTAATCCAAATATTTATGGGGGGCATTCAATGGAGTTACATTCAAGGCTGCCGGAGCTTCCATTTTGGTTCTTGTGTATTCAAAATGGAAGTTTTTGGGTTTTCTTCACAGGCCGGGGCGCGATTTCAGTCTTAATGAGGGAAATTAGCACAATTGCAGTTTCAGGGGAACAATTCACAGCTTTAAAACTCAGGGAATGATCTTAGGAATAAGATTTTTACACTGATGCAGCGGAAAAACAAGGAACAGAGAGTATCTTTTGAAGTTCGGAGCGCAATAGAATAAATACCTATTTTCGGAGGCAAACTGGGATTTTAACAGGTATCAAGTGGTGGCAAAAGGATGCTCCAACACTGGTCCGGCGGAATTCTGGAGCGAAATCAGATAAAACAGTAGATTTCAGTGAAAATTTGAATTTCGTAGCGGAAGGCGCAGTCGCTTTCAAATAATGAAAATGACACAAAAAACACGAAAATTTGTTTTATTTCCAAAGTCAAAAAGGGGTTTTTATTTTTTCGAGGAATGACGTCATTTCAGTATAGGCTGACGTGTGGCAGGGGTCGGGTGGTAAGCGGTAATCCCCGCACCGCTTATGGGCAATAGTGGTATTAAACGCGAGGGCAGCGATTCCATTGGGGAAGTGACACGTGGTCGGAGGATGGTTTCAAAACCACCGTGCCCCCGCACGTTAAAATTCTATCGAGGGACAGCTAGCAGAATCGCTGTGGAGCGTTGATCTGCAGGCGGATGATCCGACGGTTATCAAGACAGGAAGGTGACGGGAAAGTTAACCTGCGGGCCCGATGTAATTAGTGTTTAACTAATCATCCCGAGGGTGCTTTGATAGGCGGAAAAGTTGGTTATTAATTAATCCAGTTAATTAATTAATCCCATGGTTATAAAGGGTCGGGGTAAGAAACTTTGCGCGCGGGATCTCCAAAGTTTAGTTTTAATTAAACTTTGGTTTATTTTTGTTTTTGTTTTAAACATACGAATTATATGTTTAATGTTTTTTTTCATATTTTTATTATATGATAATGAAATTAGATCAATTCAATTACCATAAGGGGTGGGACTATTATATAATGATATATTTAACCAAAGGGCACATAATGTGGGTTTTTAGTTGAATGCATGGGGAAATAAATACTTTGGTTAAAATCTTAATGGATGGATTTTTTGGGATATGTATGTAAAAGGAGTTATATACTTAGGATAAGGCATTTTCACTAGGGATTTAGTAAATAAATTAGAAGTTAATATGATGAAGGGACATGGTAAACTCAAAACACTTAACTATAACTAAGAAAGTGAAGATCTTTAAAGTAAATTATATCATCCTAACTTCAACACTTAAACATAGCATAGCAAGTGTTTTTGAGGGTATTTTATGGAATACGCATGATTTTCCTAAGTAAAATTGGATTTTACTTAGGAAAAAGTTAAAAGTGAAAGATTATAATGGCAAATGATCTCAAGTACTTTGGTCTTTTTGATCATTAGGCCGAGGGTCCGGTCCCTCCAAAAGTCAAGGAAATGCCTTGAGCCCCTTTGATCTCCAAATACCTTAGCACTTTGGGGAAAAATTAGTAAAACTTAAGGGGAAAGTGATGAGGGAAGTTAATGATTTTGACTTTGCTTGCTGTGATTTTCCAGTGTATTTCCTGCTTCAGTACTTGTGATGAAAGTTAAAGATCAAACACATTTAACACCATCATTCATCATATGAAACTTTGCAACACCATCTACCTACCCTATCTACTTTACACTACCATTTTCTCTTCTTTATTAGGGTGCACTTAGACTGGCAAACCCTTATCAATCTTCTTTTCTTTTATAAGGCAAATCTATCTAATTCTACCTTTATTACATCCAAGGGCTCAGATTAAACTGTTGAGCACCTTTTATTAACTCTACCTATCTACTTATCTGCCAAGATTAAACTGTTTGGTCAGATATTTATTCTCTATTCTACAACATGAAATTGAAACATGAATGGGTCAAGTTTAAACATTTTGACTCTTCATAAATTGTGGCAAAAGTTTGACAAGCTGCACACAATTGCTTTATTACAAAAATGAAATAGTAGTGGCATTTGGATTTGCACACTTTCCTTGGTCTATTTTTTGCTTGGGGTTCATTTCTTTCACTTTTTTTTGACCAATTTATTTTTCTTACCCTTTGATTTTTCTTTTAAGGTATACCCTCTTTATAATTTTTAAATTTTTTGATTTTTGGGTTTTTCAAGAATATGGAACACCTTTTCTCAAGAAAAAGGTTTGAACATATTCCATAGTTCAATCAAGATAATCATGAAAAATGACACCTATTGGTATAGGAGTCTAACAGATCAGACTCATAAACCACTTCAATGTTGATCCTTTCAAGGTTGAAGGAAATAATTTCAGTTTTTGAGCATCTTGTAAGTAGTCATAAGTTCTACAAAAAACTTCGAATTCAAATAAGAAAGTTTCAGGATCTTCAGTTTTAAGTCCATAGAAGTTTGGAAGTACAGAGGGTGAAATATTTTTCATGGTTGTATTGGTTTCTTCATCAATTATAGGGAACCCAAAAGAGCTTCCTATTTCTCTTCTACCTCTTCCTCCATCTGCACCTCTACCTCCTTCCCCTCTACCTCCTTCTCCTCTACCTCTACCTCTACCTCCAAATAGTGTGTGTTCCCCATTGAAGACCCCTCCTCCTCCTTCTTCTGCCATAGTTGACTCTCCTGTGGAAATAGAAAAGTTTGTGTCCCTACCAGGAGTTTTTAGATCTTCTTCTATGGCAGGTTCAGTGGATGAAGTGGAAGGTTTCTCTAATGGGATATCTGATTTCAGGTCTTCTAGAAGTCCAGGGTCAGTAAAGGATGGAAGATGGGTTTGAGTTGAAGGTGTACTAGCTCTGGATCTAGATGAAACAAGTGGTGTTCTAGAAATCAAATTTCTGCCTCTACTGCTTATAAATCTCCCCATTGAATCTCTCTCTCTACGCATAAAATTGTTTTTGGATGCTAAGAAACAAAGGTTACCTAGTTTTCACTTCCCCAGCAACGGCACCAAAATGTTTGGTCTCAATCTAGTCTCCTAAATTGAGCTCATTTAATTGTCAACCAGGGTTGGTAAACTGCTAAAGTGAAGTGTACTATATGTACCTAGGTGCTTGTTTCCTAATGCGTTGTGTGTAGTGTTTTGTAATGTTTTTGGTCTTTTGTGATGATTTATGATGTTTTTGGTCTTTTGGTGGTTTTATGTTCATAAGAAAAATGACTAGAAAGCTAATGGAAAGGAGCTGATGATTAAAAACAGAGTGAAGCCTAATTGGTTGATGACAAATGACAAATGCAATTGGAAACACTGAAGCAGAATAAAATCTAAACTATGACTAAGCAGAAATAAAGCTTGATAATGACTTCTAATGAATGATTCAAAACATAAACTCAACTTGAGAAATGATCAACTAAGTATGCAAATCTTCCTAACTAAACAGTTAAACAACTAACTTATAATGATGCAACATTTTTGTCCTTGATTATAGATTTGAAGTATATTTGGAGAAAAACATTGATACCATCATAAGATCTTCTATTCTAGGACTAGTTCCTAACTCTATTCTGCAATTTAATTGAATGTCACAAAACCTTACTCAAGAGTTATTGATTTTTTTTCAAAGTAGTCTTTTGAGGGAGGGCTCTGTTTATAAAATGATAAGGAAATTGCAGAGGTACTTTAGGCCTTAAAATGATATTGTCTTCTGTTCATATGGTTATAGATCAATTGTAAATTTTAGAACAAGAAGATGTTTGTAAATAATGAAGGCTTTTTTGTTAAGTTTAACAACTGAAGTAGTCTAATATGCAGTGAATGACAACTGAATATGGAGTGCAGATGCAATGAGTTAAGCTAAGAATGAATTTAAGATGTCACTAATCTAAAACAATGCTGAACTACAAGTCATCATCAAACTCAAAACAAAATAACTGAACATAAGTTAAGTGCAATTAAACTCCGGAGTATTCTAACTATGCTATCATGCATTATTCTATGGAATTATACAGTCTATTTGTCCATCATTATTGGTATTTTGGAAGAGCTTCTTCTTGTGGAAGAGTTTTTAGAACGAATATAACTACAGTGGCTAGTGAAAACAACTATGAGTTCAAACTTCAAAAATGTAAAGGCAGCTAAGATACTTATCTAATTTACGCAAATAAATCCGTGCAAGAGGCAGGGGCCCTCTACCACCTGACGGAATTTAACTCCAAATCAAATCAACGCTTTCAAAACAACATTGTCTGCTTCATTAAAAGAGAAATAACTTTAACAGAGCAATCCGCGTCTTCAGAAATGTAGCACAAAATCTAAGCAAAATCTAGAACAAAATCTAGCGTAGCTCTTGGTTTCCCAAGTGTTTATATAGCAAATGTACATAACAAGACTTGCAACAATTTCAGGATCACTGTCTTTCCTTATCGGAATCACATTAGGACTCTTGAACTGGCTGCGTAAAAAGGAAAAGGACATCTGGACTAAGACAGTCCTACTAGAAGTCTGCCTTCTTAAATGTGTTCCCACATACCAAAACCATACCCAGAATTCGTTTCTTCCCTCATGATGAGCAATGAACCATGTAGACAAGACGTGGAATATTCCCATATGCGGTTTTTCTTGAGAGGCCACCTGGAACATACCCAAACGTGAAGACAGCTGTAGAATCACCGGTTAGCTACGGAATGTCTACATTCTGCAGCTAGTTCCGGTCAAAATGCATTACAATGGCAAAAATCACAAAAATTTAGCAAGTCAATCATGTTAATCATTCTAAAAGTAATTTTAACTAAATTCATTGATCAATTGGGTCTAGGATAGCAATGGTCAAAGGAAAATGAGGTAAAGTAAGATGAAAGAAAACACAATTTTGAGGCTCAACAACTATAATATTCCAAATATCATGTGAAAATTTTGGAATATTACAAGACCCTAAAAAGATTTGTACTCCTTTGACTCCAGCAAGGTCAAATGCCTAGGCCTCATCAAAGATCAGTGCATTACTTTAGCCCAGATACCAGCCAAGATTTTAGTGATGGATATAGTAGTAGGTCACATCCCTCCTTAGTATGGCATGCTTTTATCATGCTCATGGGGAGCCAAGCTATGAGGGACCCTCCAAATGGATATGAATTATGCTACCATACTAATTTTTGGCCAACAAAGAAGATTGTATATGGAATCTTTAATGAAATATATGGTGAGAAATGAAGAAAAACTACATAACTACCCACTTTACTCTATTCATTATGACCTTAAATTATTCATTCTTTAGAATGATGAAGATATTAATGAACAAGTAGCTGGAGAAGAAAAGGACCAGGATATAGGACAAGCAGACCAAATGGGAATTATACAACACAAGTTTGAATCTGTACCTTTTCGGAACATGAGTTTTGATGGCTCTTGTAGTAAAGAAATTTCGGGCTCAGGGGCGTGGGTTTGTGATACTGGAAATAACCATGCAAAGGGTCATTCTTACAAACTGAATTTTTAGTGCACCAATAACATAGTAGAATATGAGGCACTCCTTTTCGGTTTACAATTGTTGAAAATATTAGGAGCCGAAAGAATTTCTGTTCATGGGGACTCCGAGCTAGTTATTAGACAAATCAAGGGAAAATATTCAACCAAACATCCTAGATTGAGAGAATATAGGAACAATGCCCTCGACCTTCTATAAAAATTTGAATAATATGATCTTGCTAAAATTCCAAGGAATCAAAATATCCTTGCCAATGGTTTGGCATTTTCAGCCAGCACTTGTCAGTTATCTCATCCCAAAAAATAATATACAGTGCAGATTAAATACCACCCAACAGTCCTTAATAACATGAGATAATTGCATGCCTTTGGCAATGACAAATAGATTGAAAATTTCCTGCAATCTAAAGGTGAGTTTGAAGATTCCATCTTGGACTTAGATTGTGAAGAAGATTTCCACACTAAAGAAAAATTGAGCAGTGATGAACCACCTCATGATTCTGATATTAATGTTTCAGCAAATGAAGACTTACATATAACAGAGATACATAAAGACCCAGAAAAATGGGAATTTGAGGAATTCCAACTCAAAGATAAGATCCTGCCTAGAGAACTTGTCCCTTTAGAGGAACTGTTTGACTTCAATGATGTACCCAGAAAACCAAAGATGGAACCTACAAAAGAGAACATTGAGGAGTGAAACTTAGGTAGTGAACAAGATCCCAAGCTGGTAAATTTTTCAAATACACTGCCAGTGATTATAAAATAGAAATACATTGTTCTTGTTACACCAATTTTTGGTCATCTAACCTATTATTATTAGATGAACCCAAGTACACCATGTAAGACCAATTTTACCCTAAGTAAAATTGCTTTCACCACATAAAATACCTTATTTGTTTATATTTCCTGGTCATATTTAACCCAAAATAAGGAACTTAATTAAATAAATCCTTATTTATTTAATTATTTCCTAAGAATAAGTTATTTAAATCATTATTTAAATAATATTCTTAGTTAAATTTGACTAAATCATCCATAAATAGTTAAATAAACCATTATTTATTTAATTATATTCCCTAAAATTATAAATAAATCATTTATTTATTTATTATTTATAAATAAAGGAATTGACCCAAGTCAAGAACCCTTTTCCCTCCAACAAATATAATAAAATATTCCTAAAGGGTGCTTCTAGAATTCAATTAATAATATTTTATTCATGCACTGAGTTCTAGATAACCCTAATATTTTGTTATAAATAGGAGGGTTTTCCCCATTCATTAGTCACCTTCATTGCATTAGATCACTCTGGATCTACTCTTGGTCACCATTTTCCATTTTTTCTTTGTGAACTCCCACTGAGTTCTATGTTTGTTTTTATTCACCACTAAAAGAGAGAAATGCTAGATATGGAACACTGAGGACTTCCAAGAACCCATCCCACTGAGGAGAACCGGAAAACACCTTTCTTGTTTTCCTCTCAAGTGCCCCATTCTTTAATATAATATAAAATTCTTTTAAAAACATTGTTTCTTGTCTTGTCCATTGAATGCATGGAGCCATGTTATATTTTATTTGCTTAATATCTTTTATGCTTAGATCTGAATTTGTGCAGCAAACTTAAAGTTATTTTGCAGCCATAATCGATGTTAGGGCTATTTTTTATGCGTAGCTAAAGTGATATTTTACGACAAAAGATTCATACTAACAGTCCTTTTTAAGGAGTTCATTGATGTGTTTGCTTGGAGCTATGAGGACCTGAAATCTTATGATACTAGTATTATCTAGCACAAGATTCCAGTAAAGGAGAACCAAAAGCCATTCAAACAAAAGCTGTGCAGGATAAATCCTGTCCTTATGCCCTTGGTTGAGAAGGATATCACGAAGATGTATGATGCTAAGATAATAGTCCCAATTATTTATTCTAAATGGGTTTCCAATATTGTTCCTGTAAGAAAGAAAACATGTGAGATCAGACTTTGCATTGATTTTAGAAATGTGAACAAGGTATCACTTAAAGACAACTACCCTTTACAAAATATGGATCACATATTGCAAAGGGTAGAGAGCTCTAGAAGGATTTCTTTGTTAGATGGCTTTTCAGGGTATAGTCAAGTGCTGGTGCATCTTGATGATCAGCACAAAACAAATTTTACTACTCCTTGAGGGACCTTCATGTATGTGAAAATGCCTTTTGGATTAATTAATGTTGGTGCCACTTTCCACAAAGCTGTGGACATTTATTTTTCAGAAGAAATAAGTCTTTTCATTGTGATCTACCTTGATGATATTACAGTATACTCAAAAACTAATGAAGAACATTTGGCCCATTAAAGAAGAATTTTTGAGAAGCGTGGAAGGTTTGGACTATCTCTGAACCCCAAGAAATATTTATTTGGAATGAAGAAGGGAATATTCTGGGCCATATTATATCTGAAGAGGGAATAAAAATTGATCCCAGCAGGATTGAGGGCATACTTCAACTCAGTCATCCTAGGAACATCAAAGAACTTCAATATTTCATTGGAAAGATAAATTTCTTGAGAAGTTTTATACCCAACCTTGCAGAACTACTGAGAAAAATCACCAACATGCTCAAAAGAGATTCATGAGTTAAGTTTATCATGGAGGCAAAATAGTGATTTGACTTGGTAAAGCAAGCACTCACCAAAGCACAAGTTCTGATCAGCCCTGATTTTACCAAAGAATTCATCATTTTTTCTTTTGCATCAGAACACACTACTGTTGTTGTATTGCTATAGAAAAACAAGGAAGAACAAGAATAGCCCATTGCATTTTTTAGTGAGGCTTTGAGAGATACACCTTTAAAATACAATATCATGGAAAAGTAGCCATTTTCTTTTGTCAAGGAACTAATGGATTTCGAAGTTTACATCGTACACTCACACATCATTTCCTTTATGCCCAACCCAGTTGTCAAAGACATCCTAACACAAAATCTTGATGGAAGGAGAGGTAAATGGATTGTTGTTATCCTGGAGTATGATTTAGAGATCAGGCCCACCAAACTGATCAAGGGATAAGGGTTATCCAATTTGATGGCTGAAACCAATTTTCAAGAATTAGATATCAACATGATCCATTCACTGGATGAACAAGAGGATTTGGCGACTCCGCCTATTGAGGAAGCATTCCTAAATTATCCCTAGTATGCAGATATACTATA
Source organism: Pinus albicaulis (assembly GCA_034641835.2). Lineage (NCBI taxonomy): Eukaryota > Viridiplantae > Streptophyta > Pinopsida > Pinales > Pinaceae > Pinus > Pinus albicaulis. The sequence goes on from CM076569.1 coordinate 353,603,577, forward strand.
TGTTCTATTTCATTTAAATTCTCCTTTCAATTTGTCCAGAACAAAAGCTAGATTCTTGAAATTGAAAGCTGTAAAATTTTTCATCCTACAAAAGGTCTTGTACTGGAATGGTTCTAGGGGCGTATTTCTTAAATGTTTTCTTAAGGAAGATACAAATAGGGTTATGCAAGAGTTTCATGAAGGGGATTGTGGAGGCCATCTCTACTAGAAAAACACTGTTATAAGGTCCTTATAGCTATTTTCTATTGGCCCACTCTTTTCCCAAATATCCACAAAATGGTAGCCACCTGTCATAAATGTCAAACTTTTGAAGGTAAAATAAAGTTACTGCCCTCGCCCTTACAGTGAATTTCTGTTGAGGCTACTTTTCAACGATGGGTTTAGACTTCATTGGAGAAATCCGCCCCTCATCCTTTGCCCAACATAAATGCGTCCTAACTGCCACAAACTATTTTATCAAATGGATAGAGTCCATCCCTTCCATAATTGCTACTAACTCAGTGATTATCAAATTCCTTGAAGCTAATAACCTGTCTAGATTTGGTTTTCCTAGAAAAATAACTACAGATGATGTTGCTGCTTTTAAGTCCAAGAAAATGGTGGATTTTTTCCATAAGTATCGCATCTCCTTAGGAAATTCAACATCCTATTACCATAAAGGTAATGGATTGGCTAAATCCTCCAACAAGATTTTGGTTAATATTATCAAGGAGCTACTAGAAGACAACAAGAAGTCATGGCATAAAAAATTGGTGCATGCATTGTGGCCTAACAGACTGAAAACTAAGAAATTAATTGGCATGTCACCATACCAGTCGGTCTATGGGATGGATGTGGTTTTCCCAACATCATAGGAGTGCCAGCCATGAAAATTATTTAATAAGTACAGGCTGAAGAGAATGATGTACAAAGAAGGATAAACCAAAACATTTAGCCACAACACTCAAGAGAATAATTTTACAACAGAACTTAGGTTGTGCAAGAAAATATAAAGAATATCTTTGACAAAAGAAAAAATGTAAATGATTTCAATATTGGAGATAAAGTATTGAGATGGGATTCCAAAAGGGAAGATAAAGGTAAACATGGCATGTTTGACAACCTGTTGAAGGGCCCATATATTGTCCATTCTTTCAGGGGGAATAATGCATTTTTTTCTACAACAAATGGATGGAACAAAGCTACCCGGAGGTCCTGCCAATGGTAGGATGTTGAAGCATTACTTCTCCTAATTATAGATAAATTCCCACATGATTGTAAATACCACAATTTTTGGTTTGGATTCTTTTCAAGGCTACCTTTTTGTGCTGAATAACAACAAGACAGATTCATAAAAATAGCAAGATAAAATTCATCAAAATCATTGCCGAAGGAGTATATAAGGCTACTCGGCTTGGTGTTCTTGACAATTCACTAAGAAGAAGTGCCATCCCCAGCTGGAGCCACTGTTAGAGTCTTGTAATTTACAGTATCACAAGGTGACTGAATGTTTTTTCGTCACACACACACACACACACACACACACACATAGATATATATATATATATATATATATATATATATAGATATATATATTCAAACCATTTCCAAATAATAGAAAAAGAAACAAAAAAGAAGAAGGAAAAGAGGGTGTAAAAAAGGAAAAGAAAACCCCACAAAAAATGAATAGTTCTGAAAGTGTTGCAAATCAAAATTCCACTACTATTTAGAAAAGTTTTTCCAATCATACAGTTTAAGCATGATTGTACAATTTTGAATTTTTGCTAATAGGTTAGAAATTGAAGATTTTCCAAACTGTTTAAACTTGGCTTATTTCTAGATAGGTAGAAAATGACATTGGTTCAACAACATTATTTCAATCAATAGGAGAAATAAGGGATAGGGGATAGGTTAGAATTTCAAAAGAGAAATGTTTCAGGGTTTTCTAGTCCAAATGCACCCTACAAAAAGAATAAAAATTGTTAGATGAGTAGTTGGGTAGGTAGATTTGTTGCAGAAGAGAAATTGAAGGAAATATGAAAATTATTCCACGAGGTACAACATCAAAGTTTCATCTTTCTTATGGTGGAAGAAGAAAAAAAGAAAAGAAAAGGGGTTATTCTACAAAGTTAGAGACTTTATCTTATGAAGTTTCGACTACATTAATTTCTCATTTATTCTGACCCTACTGATATTTTTCTTATCATAAGATCATACATTACTCCTTCACCTGTATACATTTCCTGACCCCACCATCACATCACTCGTCTCATCCATGCCAACCATCCCAAAACTCCCCACCATCTCTGCTCACCGCCACACATATGATGGCCCATAATACAATTTTTCCCCCACTCAGCCTTTGAAATTTAACAATAGGGGGGGGGGCACGATATAGGCATTACCCGATACCACCAAACTTGCTACGTGTTGTGTCCATAGTTGTTCGCACCCCCCCTCCCCACCGCCTCCCATATCTTTTACCACTATCACCCCCCTCCGAAAGAGGTTCCCGCTACCAAATAAACCATTGCACCCCCCAACCATTGGACTATTCGTTTCCCTATGCTTCCATGCCACGTCTCCACATACCTATTCCTTACATTTACTCACCTCCGCTCCCACCTATCAGCTTCACCCAATCACATCGCCTCCTTCCAAGAAGTTGCTGTGCCATAATTTGCCAGACCATTATCCAATGGGCTTGTGCCTAATAAAATGGTCCACCAATCACAGTTAAAAGCTGAATTATTGCCTGAAAGAAAAGTTTACTTTGTTAATTCTATTCTAAAATCACAGGTACTGAATTCACAGAGAAATCGGGAGAGATATTGCCGAAGAGAATCTGCTAATCATCAAAGAATGTTTGTCAAATCTCAACAACTCTTGTTACTATATTTCTGAAGCCTTCAGCTCTGATTCACACTCCCCCTATATTTTTTCCCTTCCCCATTCTTAATCTGCAACTATTTCCCTTCTCTGATTGCCTCTTATTTATTCCCGTTCTTTCTAATACAGTGAAGGACACCAGTTAAAGCTAATGAAATAAGAAGAAATGCCTCCTAATAAATACAAGGAGACTCTTAACCCTATGGTTTACCCTCAGGTGGACTTATATCATATAGCCCTAGCGGACTGATATTACAAAATCCATGAGACAAAGTGAGAGTTCGATTTATTCGATGTTTACTATTGGCTCGAGGTTAAATTTCTTGATGAAGCTGATGAAACTGGCCTATGGGACACTAAATTACCTTACTACATCCTCCCCAAGAACCATGGCTCCCCAGAGTTCATTTAAAAATTCGAATCCTGTTATGATGTTAATAAGAGAACCATAGCCACCCCAATAAGAGAAATATTCTTCACCATTAATTCCGAATCCATCCAAAAAATAATGCAGGCCCCCACTCCTGAGAAAACAATTCCTTTATGTTATGAAGTGCTTATGGAACTTTATCAAAAGATTGAATTTTCCAATAGAGCCAAAAATTTGAAGCTTTGCATGGCCACTGATGCCCGAATGCCTATCTAGAATCCACCCTATCTTTCATCTATCTTTCCTAATAGGACCCAACAGATTGTTACTATTTTGTCTTATCTATTAGGGTATCATACTAATTAGTGGTTGGATGAAGCCATGATTGGTTTCGTATCTGTTATTTCCCCAAATGAAAAACCTATATTCATGTTCAATTATGCCAATTTTATTGCATATGCCATTCATGAACAATTTTTAAAGTTTAATACAGAAGAGGTTTTCAAATACACCTTTATATTGGTGTATATGTTTGTTTATTTCCAGTTCAGCAGGTTTCAATTTCAAATGACCAAGGCAAATGAAGATGCTAAGCCTCAATCTATCATTTTTTGGACTACTCTTCTATTAAAGGATCAAAAGAAATATAAATACAAGTATTTGGTGGATTTGTTTGTGCATCCAACCATCCGCACACTCAACAATACAGCAGAGCCAAGGATAAGTGAAGAAATCAGGAAGACCATGTAGCTGACAGAGCAAGTAAAGACAAGAGATTGGTACTTGTACCAAAATTATACAGAAATATGAGTCTACGGGTGTGATATAGCCCCCTAAAAATTACCAAAGTTCCTCTCCATGAGGGTTTTTGCACTAGAGTACATAAGGCAAATGATACATGCAGATGAGCTCGACTTTGTTTCTCCAAAGAAGAATTATTAGTTCAAGATCAAAGCATAAATTGGGCCTTTCATCTGTAATAGTAGAGAAGAAGGAGAGAAGGAATAGAATATACTGAAGGGGATGGGTTTCAACCACAATTTAACTTGTTCTGATGACCCTGCAGGGATTATCTCCACGAAAAGGGTGGAAAACAGATCCATACCCTATGTTCACACACACAGGCCAGTAATTGAGCAACATGCCAATCAAACAGGCTGGGTGTAATATTCCTAATTATCCCAAGCTAAGAGGAATATTCAGTTTTGTTTCATTTTTTGTTGATTGAATAAATGAATCAAGGAGGACATGTAAAACTCCTGAAAACAATGAATAAATCCATGCTTATGTGAACAGAGACAAATCTGGGCCATATAAAATAAACACTTGCAAGTGTGAATGGGTTTGAACTATGAGACTGGGTCAACCTTTACCAAATCCACAGCACAGTCTAGATTCAACTCACCTCATGGATACCCAGCGTAGTTCTAGATGGAGGCTCAAAATGTGAAAGGAGCTAGCTCATTGAAGTGGTTTAGGGTTTGACAGGGCTTTTAAATTATAAAAGGAAGAGGAGAGAAGCATGAGAGGGTTGTTGATGATTATCATTTTCTAAAGATATTGTCTGTTTAGAAATTTCTGATTGTCTGGCTGTTTAGTTGAGAATAATGTTGTTTAGCATTGGGTGTTCCTAGTCAGGAATCCCACCTCCTTCCTAGAGTAGCTCTTGGAGGAGCCTTGTTTTTCTTGTCCACTATATGGCATTTTTCCAAGCGTCATATTACACCTACAGCACTGGTCTTATTTAGGATTGGTTTTTCCTTCTGAGCTGCAGCAAGTGGAGGATAGATCTCTTTAGATCTATGCAGCTCTAGCACCTCTTTTCAATAAGAAAGTCATCTATCCCTTTGAAAAGAGTGTCTTAGGCCTTTGGAGCTTTAGATCCAGATCTTGGCATCAGGCCAAAGTATACTCAGAGTCTACAGCATAGTCCCTTTTGCAGTACTACGTTATTTGCTGTAGCAGAGTTGCAGGGTGTTTTGGCATCAGCTTGGAGGAGATATCTCTAGTGATTAGATCCTTCCTTTCACTGTGGTGATCCATGGATTGGCCATCCAATCCATGTTTATTTCAGATCTGATCTGTAGTACATTATATGCTTCTTAATTTTCTCAATATTACTGTAGATCTGTAACTTAGATCTCAGATCCACTCTTATACTTTCATGATTTGCTGAGATCCCCAAGGGAAATGTATTGATGAGCCTTTCCTGTACACAGATCTGAATTAGATCTATATTTTCATATACATATCTTCTCTAGATCTGAGTTGTAACATACTACTGCTTCATCCAATGAAAATAACACTGTCAAGATTTTTTTGTCTTTTCTCATGGTTGTAGCACCTCATTTCTGAGGGTTTCTTCTTGTAAATCCCTCTCCTTTCTGTTCTACATTGTATAAGTTACTTTATAACATTATTTTTCCGATGCATAGCTATAACATGAGTCTTCATACTTATTTCCTACAATTATAGGGCTGAACTGCGTTATTTTCCAGTAGTTTGTTTTTGTATTGCTGCAGTCCCCTTCTTTGGGCATTTTCTAGCTGCACTAAGTGTGGGGAGACCTGTTTAACCAACCTAGGAGGATTTATTTTTGATCCCCTCTTGGATTTAGGTTTTATATACTTATATCTAAGGGATCCAAGGGCTGGTTTCCAATCTTGTAGCATACATTCCTGAAAAATTCATTTTTCAGGAATTGCTTGCTAGTAGTCTCGATTTTGGGATATTACAATGGTATCAGAGCATATTTATTAGCTCAGCCTGTGAGTCTCAAGATAGAGATAAAGATGATGAAAATAATGAGCCTACTCTCATCAATTTTTAGATCCAGAAAGGACCTCTTCAAGCAGGTTAAGGAGATAGAAGAAGGAGAAGAGGAAGAAACATGCACTTACTACTCTCACAAAGCAGAAGACAAGAAGCTTGGAGGACACTTGGATCATTAGAACCTGATTGAATACCTTGTTGAGTACAAGTCTCAACCTAGAGCCTTCGAGGAGACTCTATTCTTCCCACAGTTCATTCAACTGAAGGAGGGGAGGAGACCCTGTAGCAAGGGAGAGATAAAGGGCAATAGATTTCTATTGTCCACTTTTGATGGGACATCTGCAACCAAAGCTTGGGCAAGAAGATTCAATGCATTTTTCCTACTACATCCAATGCTAGAGAGAGAAGCAGTGGAAATTGCAGCACTGCACCTCTAGAGTGAAGTGTTGGCAATATGATGCAGAGTGTTGTCCTTGATGGCAACCCACTGAATGAAGATGAAGACATGCGACTGTTGACATGTGTTGTCCTTGATGGCAATCCACCTGATGAAGTTATTCTTGACGTGATGGACTTGGTAAATGATGTTTGTTAGCAATATGATGATGAATGTTGTCCTTGAAAGGCAACCTCTTGATGAAGATAATGGCAACTTACTGGATGAAGTTGTGCTTGATAGAATATGTCTTGATGAACTAAAACTGATGTATCTACAGTGAGTACAGAAGGCAATGAAGAAAGGATTTCAGCATGTGCTAAATCTATGGTGAAAAGAGTATGTCTCAAGGCATACGCAGATATGTCTAGGGGAAGTCACGTATGCACGCGGAAAAGAACGTTACAAGTCGCGTATGGGCAAAAGCGCTCATAAAGTGAAAAACCAGGGGTAACCACCATGGTATTGACCCATTGTATTGGGTAATGATTCGTCTAAATGACCTCGTCTAGGAATACCATCGGAAGTAATGTGGTTTTGGGCTCATGGTATTGTTTTGGCTCATGGTATTGAAAAAGGGGCTCATGGTATTGAAAAAAGGGAAAACCTATATAAGGAGAAGAAATTCATTATGCAAATCATGAGTGTGGGAGCAAGATGTCTGAGCTTGAATGAATACTTCTCTGTGAAGTATATCTATATGGAAAGGGTAAAGGTTTGATGATAGATCTGAATCTATGATGCACCTATGAAGAAATGATGAAGCGGGATATCTAGATCTGAAATGTATCTGTTTTTGCTAGATCTGTTTATGGAGTGATTAGATCTGTGATGAGGCGAACATCTGTCTGAGGTAAAGGGTAAAATCTGAAGTGATGTATCTGTTGTGAATAATTTCAATGACATAAAAGTCTGAAGAACCATACGCTAGTTCGCCGAAGGGGAAGTGCGTATATACGCGGCTTCGCTGAAGAAAAAGCGCGTATGTGCAATGAAATTGGATCTGTAATATGTACAGAAGTATACGCTGGTTTATGTGAACGGAAGCGCGTATATACACGACATCAGTGAAAGGAAAGCGCGTATACAAACTAGGGTTTGCTGAAGTCTGTGGTAAGAAATGTCTGATCTGTTCTGCTGGTTTACTGATATCTGTCGGTGAGTTATATGTATCTATTTCATGGTTGACTGTGGTTAAAAGTATGGAAAGGGTCCAGTCTGAAAATATGATGAACCGTGGCCTACAAGTTGTGTTCTAAAGGAAGCTTTGGATCCAGTGTGAAAATTGATGAAACGTGGTCCATAGAGGTGCTGAGGGTTGTAGCCTTCAGTCAGGGGGTCGTTGCTCCCTTCCAGGTGAGGCTGGTAAACGAGATTGGGGGGTCGTAGCTCCCTTCTAGGAGAGGCTGGTAAACGAGTCAGGGGGTTGGAGCTCCCTTCCAGGAGAGGCTGGTAAACGAGCGCAGGTGGGTGCCTGCATGCTGGTAGGATTCTGCACCAGCACATATGTTGTAATATGTTTTCTCTATAATAAAATATTGAAGGATGAGCAACTAGAGTGGTGGTTTTCTCCCGACTTGGGTTTCCACCTAAAAATCCTGGTGTTCATGTGTGATGCTTTGTGTGATGGTTTATTCTGTTGTTACTACACATGCTTACTGATAACTTAACATCAGATGAATGAATATTGCAAAGAACTAAGTTAATAAATATCTGCATATCTAGATCTCTGCTAAAACGCGAGTTGTATGAAGGATATCCGCGTGTATACGCGAGTTTACTAAAGGAAAGTAGCGTATGGGTTTTAGAGAGTAAAAAAAAAAAAAAAGTTTTGAATATGCAGTAAATACTGATTCACCCTCCCCCCTCAGTATTTTTCCCAACAATTGGTATCGGAGCAGGTCCTTCTGCAGAAGCTTGACCGCTTAAAGGAGATCCGTCGCAATGGGAAAGAAGCAAAAGAGGAAGGCTACTCGAAGAAAGGAGATATTTTAGAGAACATGGATACCAGAAATCAAAGAAGATGAATCAGATAGTGATTGGGGTCATAATTGTCTCATTGGTACAATGAATGGTGATGATAGTGAAGAATATGCTATCGACCTAGAAGATCAACAAAGAATATTTAATGAGAAGGAATCTGCCTCCAAAGCTTTGATGTTTGATGATATATACAATCGAATGAAAGGACTTGAAGCAGATCTGGAAAAATCAAATAAGAAGAATGAAAGATTTGAAGCTGAAATCATCTCTCTTAGGGAAGATCCGAAAATATCAAAGAAGAAGATGGCAGAACTCGAAGCAGAAAACATTTCTCTAAAATCAGATCTGGAAAAATAAAAAAGGAAGAATGAAGGTCTTGAAGCTAGAATCATCTCTCTACAAGAAAAACTTGATGCATCAAGTAAGAAGAATGAGGAACCTCTACAATTATTTGAAGAGGAAGGACTTGAAATAGAAATCATTTCCCTCAAAGAAGACTTGGATAAATCAAATAAGAAGAATGCAGGACTTGAAGCAGAAAACACATCCCTGAAAGTAAATATCGAAGCATCGAAGAAGAAGAATGAAGAGCTGCAACAAACATGTGAAGAAAATGAAAATTGGTTGAAAGAAGAGATTCTAAATTTGAAGGAACAAGTAGAAGATGGAAGAAGGAAAGAAGAAAGCATGACAAAGCAATGCCAAGCCTTGGAGGTTGAGGTAAACATTCTCAAAGGTAAATTAGAAGAAAAGGTTAAACTTTTGAGGTTTCAAGATAGTACTAACATTTTGGACAATATTCTGAGTAATCAAAGGTATCCTGCTATCAAACTTGGTCTTGGTTTCCATGAAATTGTTAAAGGAGAATCTAGCTCACAAGGAAGTGCCAAAAATTCAGAGGATGTCAATGCAAAACCTGAAGTGTTGAAAGAAACAAAAGATCAACCAAAAATCATGAATTCTCAAAGGAATTCATTCAAGAACGTTGAATGTTTTAAATGTCATAACTATGGGCATGTTGCAGAAAATTGCAGAAGCAGAACAATTCAGCGACAAACAAACAGATTCTATTCAGAAAGGTACTTTGGTAGCTTCAAGGGATATTGTTTTTCATGTAACAAGTATGGAAATAAAGAAACTGATTGTAAAATGAGGAAGATTAGAAATACTCATTATGATTCTTATGTTTATTTCTCTGGACACATGAGATGTTATTTTTGTAACAAGTATGGACATGTAGCAAAGGAATGCAGGATAAACAGATCTGAGAAAGTGGACAATTTTCAGCACACTGTTAAGAAGGTCAAACAAATTTGGAAAAAGAAGGAAGACCAATCAGAAACGTAGGGAATTCTGACCCTACTGCAGTCATCCACTTCTGAAGCTTACTTCTCTGATTGACTGCAGGAATGATGTGGGATACATTATGAGATCTAGTAATGTATCGTCACAGGGGGAGCAATGTATGATGTCTCTCATGATTGATTTGATTATTCTGGTTATATGCATTTCTGACAGTGCATGAAGACAGGTACAGGAAGGACAAATTCAGGGGGAGATGAAGGAATCTGAAAAATTTCTATGCTTCACTTTCCATACGCGGGTTCTATGAACAAAAGTCGCGTATACACGCAAGTTCCAGCAGACACAGTTGCGTATGCATTGAGGATAAGAGAATTTGGATGACAGCTGAAGATCAGGAGTAGAGGTTCAGGGGGAGCATCAGTCTGACTGTTAATAACTGTATTATTGACTCAATATCAGCTTAGTTTCTCAGTTCTAAATAATGATGATATGATACATGGTTTCTTATGTTGAATATTGTGGATGAGTCCTGTTTGCTTTTTGATGAAGAGTATTCATTGTTGAGATGAAAGTCTTATAATTCAGAGATAAGGGCAGTTCATGCAGAGATTGTTGCTGGTGACTTGCTGATGAATGTATTCAGGTTGCACAAGTTAAGGAGGAGCACTGGTTTAGGGGGAGCAACAGGTTGAATACTAATAATTGCATTGTTGGCACTATGAGTGCTTATTCTGTGATACTCATGCTTAAATGATGATGACTTGTTACTATGGTTGAGATATTTTCCCTACATATGTCACTTCATGATCATGATGATATTGGACCACATGGATGATTGACACATATTTGAAGATGTTGTTCTGGTATGATAATCTCTCTTGGAAAGATTGTATTGATGCTGCAAAGAATCTGAAGGCTTGGTGACTAATGTACTTATGCTACAACCATTGGATGACGCTTGAAGACACAACTACTCTGTTCTATCTATCTGTATTCCAGGGAAGCATTCAAATATCTCAGAAAGAAGCTGAACACTGTCTTTTTTCTCACAAGAGGATCAGATCCGGTTAAAATATAGAAGATGGTATTGGATACGTGGGTTTCCCGAAACACAGTCGCGTATATACGCGAGTTCATGCACAGAAAATCGCGTATGTCTGATTGCTGACATTTCTCTGTTTGGAGTCAGCTCTCTTCAGCATAGCTGCAGTGCTGTTTGGTATCTCTGATACTGTTTGGTATCTCTGGTGGTATTCCAGTTCTCATTATTCTGTTTCTAATGTTTTGATGAAGATGCTTTGATGATTTGTTGGTGAAAGTGTTCAGGACGCACAAACTAAGGGGGAGCCTTATTCATATGAAAAGGATGCATGGATGCACAGATTCAGGGGGAGCATTAGCTTTGCTGAGCATAATGCATTGTTGGCATTATGATGATTCTGAAATACGTTCTCTTTCTTGAGGACTTTCTGGTGTTGGTCTTAAAAGTCATATAAAAGGTCTTGTTGAGACCCATGATGTAAAATTGTAATATTCAGTCATGTAAGGACTTGTCAAATTTGTAAACCCACCTGGTTGGGTCGCTATGTCAAAATTTTGTAAACCCACTTGGTTGGGTAATTGAATTGAAATGTGTAAATCCACTTGGTTGGATCTTTGATGTAAGTATGATTCCTTGGTGATAGGAAGGTCATAGAGTCATGTGCTTCATTGAAAAATATGTTTGAAGATTCAACATGAACTCAGGGGGAGCTTGGTCATGATATCATCAGATCTGCAGAACGCTTCTTCCACATGAGGAGAAAAGGGGCAGAGTATGTTGGCTTTGGTCTGCCCTTTGCCCTTGATGTCAAAGGGGGAGAGTGACATGGTGTTTGAATGGTGTCAAAAGGAGAGAGTGACATGGTGTCATTGTATTCTTAATGTACCTATCTGTTATGATAACCAAACACCATTGTGGTTGCCATCAAGTCCAAAGGGGGAGATTGTTGGAAATATGATGCAGAGTGTTGTCCTTGATGGCAACCCACTGAATGAAGATGAAGACATGCGACTGTTGACATGTGTTGTCCTTGATGTCAATCCACCTGATGAAGTTATTCTTGACGTGATGGACTTGGTAAATGATGTTTGTTAGCAATAGGATGATGAGTGTTGTCCTTGAAAGGAAACCCTCTTGATGAAGATGATGGCAACTTACTGGATGAAGTTGTGCTTGATAGAATATGTCTTGATGAACTAAAACTGATGTATCTACAGTGAGTACAGAAGGCAATGAAGAAAGGATTTCAGCATGTGCTAAATCTATGGTGAAAAGAGTATGTCTCAAGGCATATGTGGATATGTCTAGGGGAAGTCGCGTATGCACGCGGAAAAGAACGTTACAAGTCGCGTATGGGAAAAAGCGCTCATAAAGTGCAAAAACAGGGGTAACCACCATGGTATTGACCCATTGTATTGGGTAATGATTCGTCTAAATGACCCCGTCCAGGAATACCATCGGAAGTAATGTGGTTTTGGGCTCATGGTATTGTTTTGGCTCATGGTATTGAAAAAGGGGCTCATGGTATTGAAAAAGGGTAAACCTATATAAAGAGAAGAAATTCATTGTGCAAATCATGAGTGTGGGAGCAAGATGTCTGAGCTTGAATGAATACTTCTTTGTGAAGTATATCTGTATGGAAAGGGTAAAGGTTTGATAATAGATCTGAATCTATGATGCACCTATGAAGAAATGATGAAGCGAAATATCTAGATCTGGAATGTATTTGTATCTGCTAGATCTGTTTATGGAAGGCTTAGATCTGAGATGAGGCGAACATCTGTCCGACGTAAAGGGTAAAATCTGAAGTGATGTATCTGTTGTGAAGAATTGCAAAGACATAAAAGTCTGAAGAACCATACGCTAGTTCGCCGAAGAGGAAGCGCGTATATACACGGCTTCGCTGAAGAGAAAGCGCGTATGCGCAATGAAATTGGATCTATAATATGTACAGAAGTATACGCTGGTTTATGTGAACGGAAGCGCGTATATACGCGACATCAGTGAAAGGAAAGGGCGTATGCAAACTAGGGTTTGCTGAAGTCTGTGGTAAGAAATGTCTGATCTGTTCTGCTGGTTTACTGATATCTGTCAGTGAGTTATATGTATCTGTTTCATGGTTGACTGTGCTTAAAAGTATGGAAAGGGTCCAGTCTGAAAATATGATGAAATGTGGCCTGCAAGTGGTGTCCTAAAGGAAGCTTTGGATCCAGTGTAAAAATTGATGAAACGTGGTCCATAGAGGTGCTGAGGGTTGTAGCCTTCAGTCAGGGGGTTGTAGCTCCCTTCCAGGTGAGGCTGGTAAACGAGAGCAGGGGGTCGTAGCTCCCTTCCAGGAGAGGCTGGTAAACGAGTCAGGGGGTTGGAGCTCCCTTCCAGGAGAGGCTAGTAAATGAGCGCAGGTGGGTGCCTGCGTGCTGGTCAAGTCTGCGCCAGCACATATGTTGTAAGATGTTTTCTCTATAATAAAATATTGAAGGCTGAGCAACTGCAGCGGTGTTTTTCTCCCGACTTGGGTTTCCACCTAAAAATCCTGGTGTTCATGTGTGATGCTTTGTGTGATGGTTTATTCTGTTGTTACTACACATGTTTACTGCTAACTTAACATCAAATGAATGAATATTGCAAAGAACTAAGTTAATAAATATCTGCATATTTAGATCTCTGCTAATACGCGAGTTGTATGAAGGATATCTGCGTGTATACGCGAGTTTACTAAAGGAAAGTAGCGTATGGGTTTTAGAGAGTAAAAAAAAAAAAAAAGTTTTGAATATGTAGTAAATACTGATTCACCCCCCCCCCCCCCCTCTCAGTATTTTTCCCAACATGAAGCAAGCAATTGGAGGTTCAGCCATGTGAGACATGCAAAAGTATCTTCTCACTCAAAGGGTGATCAAGAGATTTGAGGAAGAGAAGTCCTCACTATCTCTTGAAGATATTTGTACTAGCACTATGACAGCCTTGGAGGAGCAGCCTTCAACACCAGCAGTTGAGGGATTCAACATTGTAGAAGAAGGAACTCTTATAGCCATACAAGATTTTCCCAAAACCTATCAAGGTATGATTTATTTTCCACCTTCTATTATTGCTGCAAACCTTTTTGAGGGTTGTGGAAACCTATTGTTTCATGCCCCTCGATCATCAATTACTGTTAATATAGAGTAGTAGTGTTGCACTATGTTTTCCAAGAGCAGCAGTGTTGCACTGTGTTGTCCAACAGCAGCAGTGAAGAAAGGAATACCCATTCCTCATGGGAGAAATCAGATGTCAGCTTCATTCATGAAGCAATGGAGACAAGGGGTAGACATCTTGAGATGAGAAACATTTTCTCCTCTCTAGATGACATTTTCTCAACGAGCATGCCACGGCTCAAAGAGATACTTCTACTTGCAGCAGATCTAAGACCTCACTAGTTTTGGAAGGCCATGCATGAGGAGTAGGTCTCATTAAGAGATCCCATGAAAGGTGCACTTCAACGTTCCATGAAGTGCAAAGTTCTTCAACAGTTTGAGGAGGTTCTTCCCTTCTCACACTTGGATCTTTATGGATTCAAGGAGGAGAAGATAGATGATGGAGGACATCTTAAGATGGATAACATCTCTCATGCTTGTGTTGGACATTCCTTGAGCCCTACACATCATGATGGGAGGTTTTTTCCTAACATCTATTTGGGTCCTTATGGGATCAAATCGATCCTTGAAAAGATTGCATTTAAATATCGCATGAAATGCAAAGACATACATTTGATTTGGGAATATGGTAGCCCTCATGGGAGGAGTACCAAGATTAGGGATGGAAGGAGACATCCAAAAATGATTGAGTGGATGTGTATGAAGAGAAAGAGGCTAGTAGGCCACTTGCAGATCTACAATACCAGGAAGAAGGAGGCTTGGCTTCCCTGGTTACTTTTGAAAGAGTTTGGCCATCATCCTCTTTCTAAGGGTATGAAGAGGAAAGATGTGTGGAAGGATACTTGCATCATTGAGTAGCAAGGAGTATGGAAAAATTGTGTTGATATGACATTCTTCATATCAATCACCATGTTTTCACCACATCATTTATATGATGGAGGTATGGGGAAGCAACAAAATCTTTTGTTGCTTTGGATGTTCTTGGGAGAGCAAGAGCAGATTTTCTCTCACATTTTGCATGATGTTGTAGGAGGAGATAGCATTGTCTCCTTAGCCTTGGATTACATGGGAGTACTTCCACTCCAGAAGGAACTTCTTGTTTGTAGCAACATTGTGGAAAATGTCACTTGACAATGAAAATGTCAAAGAAAGGAGCTATGTATTGGCAAGAGCCTATTTGCATAGGCCAACAACGTTGTCACTCTGGAGCATGAACTTATGGATGGAGTGTCTCCAGGATCATTCCACTCGTGGTGAAATTGATGAACAAGGAGGAGGTGATAAAGATGGAGTAATGGATGGAGACATCTATTACTATGATATGTTCTTCTTGACTTGGATTTCCAAGTACATGAGGAAGGATCTTCATGCAACACATGAATCATTTCTCTTCATGAGAGTATGTTATATCAATATTGAGAATTTTTTCATGGACCCTATCATGATATTACTCTTAGCACATGGTAACGATCTTGTTGTTTCATTTAGTGATCTGCATACTCTTACCATTTCTATGCAGTGCATTTCTCCACAAGGGGGCAAGCTTTTCATTGAGCTCCATGGTCAACATTGGGCCAAATTGTATGATGGATACATCCATCTCTTATATGGCCATGGGAAAGTGTTGTATTACTTCATGTATGTTCATTTTTGGTATGCATCCATCTACTATTTATTAGTAAATGAAATAACATACATAGACGACCATGTATCCAGCAACCACTTGCCTTGTAATTTTCTGAAGCTGCAGTTGGGAAACCTGCAATGTAACTTCATGGGAGACTGTTGGTACCTTCTTGCACCATATGAAGCCTTTAGTATGTCCTTTTCCTTGATGCTAATCATGGTTCCAATTTCTGATGTTGATCTTGCTTTTGTGAGTAGCATGACTGGAGAGGAAACACATTGGCTAGATGTGTTCTTTGGGGAAGAGGATTCTCACATTCTTTGCATTGCATGTTCTAATGGGAACATGAGAGGAGATATGACCACCATAGCCAAGCACTTGTTTATTTATGAGGTGGGCCATGAGTTTGATGAGATTCCATATGGTGATGATTTTCCATCCATCGCATATGGAATAGTTTGGGCCAGATTGATTCACAATTTTGGAGAGGAGATCTTTAGAGATCTAGTCTTCATCTTGCCTCTTGAAGACAACATCCTTGCAGCCCAAGATCAACAAACACTACACACTTATCTTAAGTGGAGAGGAGCAGAGCATGGGGTAGGCACCTATGTCTACCATGTTTAGTTTTTCAACCCACCATCTTTGCAGGAACCTAAGGTGGAGGAGAATTTTCTGGAGCTACCATGTTGGGAGGTGACTCATTTTGTATCGATGATTGCTTGGGAAAAGATGCTCTCCCAATCCATTTTTGTTCTATCCTTGCAGTTGCTTGAGGAAAAGGAACATTTGGGAGGGGAGGACTGTAATATTCCTACTTAGCCCAAGCTAAGAGGAATATTCAATTTTGTTTCATTTTCTGTTTATTGAATAAATGAATCAAGGAGGACATGTAAAACTCCTGGAAACAATGAATAAATCCATGCCTATGTGAACAGAGACAAATCTGGGCCATATAAAATAAACACTTACAGGTGTGAATGGGTTTGAACTATGAGACTGGGTCAACCTTGACCAAATCCACAGCTTAGTCTAGATTCAATGTACCTCATGGATACACAACGCAGTTCTAGATGGAGGCTCCAAATGTGAAAGGAGCTAATTCATTGAAGTGGTTTAGGGTTTGACAAGGCTTTTAACTTATAAAGGAAGAGGAGAGCAGCATGAGAGGGTTGTTGATGATTATCATTTTTTGAAGATATTGTCTGTTTAGAAATTTCTGATTCTCTGGTTGTTTAGCTGAGAATAATGTTGTTTAGTATTGGGTGTTCCTGGTTGGGAATCCCACCTCCTTCCTAGTGCAGCTCTTGGAGGAGCCTTGTTTGTCTTGTCCACTATTTGGCATTTGGCTAAGCTACATATTACACCTACAGGGCTAGTCCTATTTAGGATTAAGTTGTCCTTATGAGCTGCAGCAAGTGGAGGATAGATCTCTTCAGATCTATGTAGCTCTAGCACCCCTTTTCACTCAGAAAGTCATCTATCCCTTTGACAATAGTGTTCTAGACCTTGGGAGCTTCAGATCTAGATCTTGGCATAAGGCTAAAGTATACTCAGAGTCTACAGCGTAGTCCCTTTTTCAGTACTGTGTTATTTGCAGTAGCAGAGTTGCAGGTTGTTTTGGCATCAGCTTGGAGGAGATATATCTAGTGATTGGATCCTTCCTTTCGCTGTGGTGATCCATGGATTGGCCATCCAATCCATGTTTTCTTCATATCCGATCTGTTATACATTATATGCTTCTTAATTTTCTAAATATTACTACAATTATATAACTTATATCTCAGATCTACTCTTGTACTTTCATGATTTGCTGAGATCCCCAAGGGGAATGCATTGTTGAGCCTTTCTTGTACATAAATCTGAATTAGATCTATATTTTCATGTATAGATCTACTCTAGATGTGAGTTGTAACATACTACTGCTTCAGCTAATCAAAATAATGTTGTCAATCTTATTCTGTCATTTCTCATGGTTGTAGCACCTCATTTATGAGGGTTTGTTCTTGTAAATCCTTCTCCTTTCTGTTCTAAATTGTATAAGCTATTGTATAACATTATTTTTCTGATGCATAGCTATAAAATGAGTTTCCATACTAATTTCCTACAATTATAGGGCTGAACTATGTTATTTTCCAGCAGTTTGATTTTGTATTGCTGCAGTTCCCTTCTTTGGGCATTTTCTAGCTGCACTAGGTGCAGGGAGACCTGTTTAACCCACCTAGGATGACTTATTTCTGATCCCCTCTTGGATTTAGGTCTTATGTACTCATATCTAAGGGATCGAAGGGCTGGTTTCCAATCCTGTAGCATACATTCCTGAAAAATGCATTTTTTAGGCATGCCTTGCTAGCAGTCGCGATTTTGGGATATTACACTAGATGACCAACATCCTCCAAGAATATGGAGAACATGTAATCTCCACTTCAGGAATCTATACCCCAATGCCAAAAGGAAGGAGCAATGCAGAAGAAAAATAAGACAAGGGGAAAGAGCAAGAGAAAGAGATAGGGAGCAAGAGTCCAAGAGAAGATTAGTCACCTGCGGTGACTGACACCTCTAGTAATGAATTCAAATTTAAATATATGAAGAGGGCCTAAATTCACATTGATATTGATCAAGGATGTGAATTGGAGCAACAGACAGTGATTCACATTGCAGACACCCCCAGGTCATCTCTAGTGGGTGGTCAAACAATGGCCTCACCCACACCTTTAGCCACAATTTCTCTGCAGCAACAGGGTTTGCAGACATCTACTTCCATGCCTAACATAGTATGCTAAGAAAAATCAGTTTATGACACATTCATAGAGATAAATTTGAGGAATGAGGTGTTGAAGACTAACACATACAATCAATTCTTGAAGCAGACCTCAAGTTCAGAAAGCAGGCTACTATTTGCCTTTGACACTGAAAAAGGGAGGACACAGATGGCATACCTAGAAGCCTTGGTCTCACAGCCTCAAGGATTAGGAGATTATAAGAAGGAATCATTTGATTTTATTACCAAGTACATCCATCCTATTGACAAAATGAAATTACATAAGCAGACCGGAGAGATGGTGGCCTCCACCTTGACAAACTACCATGAGCTTGAAAAAACTTTAGGTATCTTTATCCAATACCCAATCATAGCTCAAGATTGAGAAGATATCTGCCATGGCTAAAGACTAAAGGATCAAGTATTTATATATTTAATAGTGAAGCTTGGGTACGACCCAACCAATTTTCAAGCTATGGAGGAGGTATTGAAGAAAAAGAATCCTGAGCAACAGAAGACCCCTTGGCTAAAGCCATTGAGGAGGATGAGTCATAGAAGGCAGAGTTAATGAAGCTAGGCATGGAATAGTCTACCCAAATCAAACATATGTAGACCGAGATGGAGAAGCTACTATAGAAAAAATAAGAAGCATCTTGAATGGCACTCATCCCACTAGAATTTGTCCCCATTTCATGACCAAGTTGGTCCAAAAGGGAGATTGTATGACCAAGCTTAGGGAAATAGATAAGGATACCACCAAATTTTCCAACATTTAAGGAAACATGATCAGGAAAGTTGTCTTGGATGTCTTAAGCAATGACATCTTTATTCAACATGAACTGAAACATGTTTTCCTCACCTGCCCCACTTTTAGCAAATACACATCGGTGGATGAAGTGTACCGAAAGATCATAGGGATGAGAGTTCCATGCAAGGAGTGGGACAAATTGTGCATGTACAAAGATTGAAAAGGCATGACGAACACATTAGCATATCCATCGATCGATGAAAAGTTCTAGCACCACATCATATTTCATGATCCAACAAAGGAAGCTCAAAGGTAGATCCAGATGTTAGAGCCACCTATTGTTACAAGACAAATGACCTCCTCATCAGCTCATAGGAGAAGGTAACATGGAAGGAAGAAAATCACCTAGACAAGACCCATTTTTTCCAAGGTAATGCACCTAGAAAAAGCTAGGCAATGTTATTATACACCCTAGCCAAGCAAAGGGAGTGTTAATGCCTAGGTAATGCTCTGTCTTTCCCAAGGGGAAATGTTATTCATGTTTGAATGTGAAAAGGGAAATATCTTGTGGAAAACTGACAGGCATTTCCAACTTTTCCTCAAAAAGAGTCAGTTCAAAAATAGAAATCAATGGAACAAACCTTTTATTAGACATTTCCAAACAAAACTGAACTACTATGGAAATAAAAAGCAAAGAAAAGTTAGGACACATCTAGATCTTTCCCGATTCGAACTGGTTGAAAGAGTTGGCCAGGCTTGTCCTCTCCATTTCCTATAAATTTGAGATGTGGGTTCTTGGTGTTAGCCCCCCTATGAAATTCTTGACAGACAAGTTGGGGGCTATATCATTTTGGAGACCTTCAAGGAATGCATCTCCCCTGAAGACACATCATCCTTGATGTCTCCCTGCGTTTTGACTTATGTGAAAGTCCCCTCTGCTGATTTCCATTATAAAACCTCTCTATTTGTGAAGAAATGCTCAAAGGCCTATCTCCCTTTCCCCTTATTTCACCCCCACTTAGCCTCTATTTTATTCGCCCTTGTCTCCCCTTCTATTTCCTTTCTTACCTTTTAAATCCCCCCAAAATCCCCTTTAATTTCTTTCCAAATACTTTATAACCACTTCCCCTTTCCATACCCCACCATGTATTACAAATAAACTCTATTGTAAATTTTATGCTATATAATATGTAACCTGCCGCTGTTTTCATTGTGAATATTTGCAATGCGATTTGATCGTGCCATCGCACTTTCCACCCATCACAAATCGCACTCATCGCATGATCTCATTTTCACTTGTTCATTCGATCGATCCATCGCAAAAATTTGTGATGCGATCTGATTGCGTCACAAATCCTCCATCGCACTTGCGGCCATCGCTTGTCCTCTCTGATTTGGTGTGAGCCATTGATCTGGTCCCCAGATCCAACGGCCAGCACTCAATCGCGCCCCCTACCCATTTGCAATCGCAATTTCCAGACGCGCGACCCTTCGCATCTCCCGATTGCTCCTCCGCCGTCGATCTGCCTCCAAATCGGATGGTTGGCGCTTCATCACACCCCGCCAGTCACCTCGCACTTCCCAATCGCTTCCCCTTCCTCGATCACAATCAGAAGCTATAAGTGTGCGTCCCTCTCATCCATTGCGATTGTGATTCTCTGACTAAGCCTTGACCGTCCATTGGGTCTAAGATCTAACGGTTGAGATATGATCACCATCCACCTCCAACTGGATCCCAACTCATCACATTTCACTGCATTCCCTTCACATTTCTTTGTATTTTGTTCAAAGTCTAAAGTCTTATGTTTCACGGTTGTTCCGCCCACTTTCATATATCATTCCGTTGCTCGACCCCCGCCGTTGATCTTCGCTCCCAGGCCGCGATCTAATAGTCTGTGCTGCATTCTGCCATCAAACCCTATTATTTGTGAGTCTTCACCAGTTCATTACATTTTGTCACCATTGTTTAGTGAAATCCACCTTTCTGCCACCGCGCTATCATATTTTTCGCCCTTCACTCCACTAGTCTTCCATTGCATTGATTGTCTACACACAGTTGTGAGTTTCTGTAGAGTACAAGAGTTGAAACGCCGCCATAACTACACAGTATGGATGCAACAGTAATTTTTCCACTAACATAGGCAAGGAATTTAATGAAGGGCGAGTTTCCACGCCAGCAGAATGTCTTCTTCCGAAGAAGGATGGATTTCCCACACTGTTTGATTATATGCCGTGCTCCAGAGGAGATCCCCGCTCAGAATGCAGTCCAAGGATATCAGAGCATTTGTTGCTGATGTATGGCAGACCATTCAACTTTTCATTTCCATTTTTTTTATTCACCAAGGGTACCACAAAGTACATCGAGCCAAAATGCATCAGAGGCATATCTAGAATTAATGAAGCCTGACGAAGATCATTCTTTTCACCAAAGAGTGCCAAAAATTAATGCTCAGAGTTTAAAACAGAATGGACTTCAGCCCTCTCCTTCTTTTCTGAGTTTAATGTTATATTTAGTGTTCTACCTACTTCCTCTGCTCTTTTTCAGCTATAAAAACTATGAGAAAATTGTTGTAAAGGTTGTTGATGAGATAGCAGAGAGGTGCAAGTAGTTTCTCTTGAGATAGGTTCTATGTGTATAGTTGTAAGATAGGCCGAGGAAGATGTATTCAGACTGAATAACCAGGTTGTTGGCTATGTTGTACCTGATTGGTGTTGTTGTTTAATAAGATAAGCACATTTCATTGGATCCTGATCTAAATCTGCGGTGATGTTTTTCTATCTCTGTGTTTATTTCCATTTCATTTCATTTCTTCTGGCTCACATCAGAAATTTGGCATAAGATTCACCCTTGTTAGGTGCCTTATGTTGCTGCTCTCCCAGCCCTTTATGTTTTCTGCTTAAGGTGTTTATCTAAAGATTGATTTCAATTGATTTAACCAATGTAGTGGATGTTGTTGCCTACTAGCTGATGTATGAATTAACGGAATCTGTTTTAGATGTTCTTGTTAGGATTTAATGGAATGTGTTGAGAACACTGGGAGGTCTAGAACCCTGTATCTACCTCACTAGGATCTTTCCATTCTGATTAAGCCTTTCCAAGTTCCCTTGTGCTACCTCTGATTTTTTCCAAGCAGGTCTGGAGTTAAATGACCTCTGACATGATCTATAGATGGGATTAGTTGGTTCTCCCCCCTTCACTCTCAGTCCTTAATGTCCCATACCACCCTATCACTTTAGGATACAAGGCTTTAGATGACTAGCCCAACTAAAAGCTTGCATATTGATAACAAGTAAATCCTTTCTTGAATTCATTACCCAATGGGCTTGGTTTTCTCTGGATTATCTCTCCTTCGCCTAAATTCTTCTTTGCCCAGTCCTGTCTCATGATGAACCCTTCCTTCCTGATTCCCAACAACCAAACTCTTAATCAAATAAACAAACCCTGTGCATATAACTAGCCTAAAATCAT
Organism: Pinus albicaulis; assembly: GCA_034641835.2. Taxonomy (NCBI): domain Eukaryota; kingdom Viridiplantae; phylum Streptophyta; class Pinopsida; order Pinales; family Pinaceae; genus Pinus; species Pinus albicaulis. The sequence goes on from CM076569.1 coordinate 353,626,089, forward strand.
AACTTAGAGCTTCAAATACATACACTTTGACTCATATAGAGAGATCCCTCTCTGGACCTAGGAGGGCTAGATCCTAAGGTCTGAAAGTGGTTCTGATGTTGTCTCGTCTTTTGGTCTTGCCAACCTGGCCAAAACACGGGAACCCCAACATAATGGTGACTCCACTGGGGACTCTGAGTGCATTTCACCTTAAATATTTTTAAAGACTCAGAGACTTAGAACTCTGGTTAGGTTGATAGGCAGTCACTCCTTTCTTGAATCGACCTCCATTGTTGAGTGTCCATCATACTCCTAGACAGAGCCTAGAAAGGGCCAGGTAGCCTCCAGATCTCACCCTCTTTGGAGGTGACATATCTGGTAAATGCCCTCCCAGTCAATCTCTGGTTGGAGTTTGCTGTTTTTGAGGAGATTCCTGAAAGGTGATAGTACTTGAGCACTGTGGTGGACAGTGTAACCCCTTAGATATACTCTAAAACCCTCCACCTGGTGACTCCATTGTTTCTAAATGAAAAGACTCCACTGGTGATCAGTAGGCCTGCTGATTAACTTGGTTTCATAAAAAACTCCACTAGGAGACCAACCTCTGAGACAACATCAACCACAGTAGAAGTAACAAATAGGGTTAAGCTGCTTCGCTAAGAAACAACATTCTGGCTTTTAGAACCATTCACACAAGAGCTTATCCCAATCCAGACCCACCTGAAATAGTTGACAATCTAGAGAGTATCCTCAAGGGGGCTCTTGCACCCAAAAGACCAACTATTTCCAGCCACATTCATAGAGCTAATTCTGCACCAGAAGACCTAGCTGCTCTATCACATTTTCTCCCTGACCTAGACCTGCTAAACAGTCTACCAAGAACTAGGTCATTCAGTACTTTAGACCAGCCAGAACCTTAGCTTATGGGCACAGAGACTCCTCCATCCACACCACCTGATATCCACTTCATCCAAAACTTGGGGCTTAGTCACCCTAGATTTGCTCTACAAACCGCTGTTGGTCCTAGTATCCATGTCATCCATATACCAGCTGCTCAAATCAATCCTTTACCTCATCGGAATATCATTATGGCAGCCTGGTATGCTCCTTTAGTATTACCCCAGCCCTTGTTACCCTTACCAAATGACTATCAGTCAAAAATCCCACACTTCACTGCTAAAGAATCCATCACAGCTCAGCAACATGTAGATAAAATGGAGGATTATTTTGATTACATGGAAATTGACAATGAAACAATCAAAATGAGAATCTTTGCCCAAAGCTTAGGGGGTGATGTAAAGAAATGGTTTATAGGCCTAACCCCTAATAGTATCCAAGACCTCCCTGCGTTATATCAGATCTTCATAAACAAATGGGAAACCAAGGAAAACCCTCGCCAACTCCTAGCAGAATACATGAGCCTTAAAAGGAATGTTAAGGAGAGTGTCCATGATTACACAACAATATTTAACAGCATTTACAATGCTCTCCCTCCACATATGAAACCTCCATAAGGCATGGGCTCAGCAAAATACCCCGAGGGATTTGATGCTGACATGGCCTATGAGCTTAGGGATAAAGAGTACACCACATTGGAGGACATGCAGAAAGGAGAAGTGAACATAGAGGCAAACTTGATTGAGAAAAGAGCAAGACTGAGATCTAAAAAGAGGGTAACATATAGAGATGACACTGTAGCTTCCACATCAGACCCGAACTACGACAGACTATCTAAAAATGTGGATAAGCTGCAACAAATGATGGAAAAAATGGTTGTCACAGTTAGCAATCAGAACAGAAACCAGAACAAAAATTAGAACCTGAACTTTAGAAGGAACAACAGTGCTCCCAATAGACAGAAAGAATCAGATCAACAAATTATTCCCCCTTTCCAAAACTTTGTATATGAAGATGAGGGAAGTATAGAAGAGTCTAGAGGGAATGCAATAAACATGTTTGAAACAGAAGACTCAGTCCTTAACTGTGATTCAGGGGAAGATCAGCCCTCACCTTCATACTAGGATGAGGAATGGTTAGAAACTGAAGATTACAGATTAGGATTTGAAAATTCCATGATGCAGGTTAGAGAACAATATGAACTTAGGAGCAAAAAGAACCAAGAAAGTTCCAAAACTAAGACTCCTGAAGTTACCATCAAGAAAAGACCTGATAAAACTTCTAAAGCATCTACTGCAAATAACAAATTAGTAGCTGAAATTTCTGGTAAACACAAGGAAAAAGACAACCAAGACACTGAAAAACAAAGCCAACCAACCAGCAGCACTAGCACTGCAGTTAGTGCTCCTGATAGAACGATTCTTGACCCTGTACATAGTGATAAATCACGAACTGATTCAGCTATTAAGGCAGTAGCAAATAAAACAGAGTTGAGCACTCCAAAGACATAGTCCACTTTCAATTTAGAGAGTGATATTGCAAAAATCAAAATCTCTGTCCCACTCTCTGAGCTGGCGACTCAGAATGTATATAAAGTTCAAATTTTGAAAACGTTGAATCTAGGGGAAAACAATGACACTGTAAATTTGAATGATGATCAACCTGCCCTCCTGTTTTGTCCAAATATTGAGGGAAAGTTTCAGGAAGGGGTAGTTCCACCTTTCTATATCAGTCTCAGCATTCATGAAAAAATACTCCACAATGCCATGCATGATTTTGGAGTGTCACACAATTTAATGCCTAAGTTAGTGATGGAAAAGTTAGGCCTAGAGATAACACGACCTTACAAAGACCTATATTCATTTTACTCTAGTAGAGTAAAATGCCTAGGCCTAATCAAGGACTTATGTGTGAGTTTGACCCAAATTCCTGCTAAGTGTATGGTCATGGATGTGGTGATGGCAGATGTGCCACCCAAGTATGGCATGCTGCTATCTAGATCATGGGGAGCTAAACTTCAAGGAAGAATGCATATGGATGGCTCATACGCCACTATCCATATCTTTGGTCAACTTAGAAGACTGTATAGAGAATCCCAAATGAAATTCCTAGTCAGTAGCCCCGAGAAACCTGAAAATTCACCATTATACTATGTACACACAGACCTGGATTCTTTCATTCTTTATAACGACCAATCCTTAGAAGAGCCAGAGTCAGAATACAGAAATACAAACAAGGACACAGAGCCCATGGACTTTAGCATAATGGCTACCCTAGAAGAATATGATGAAGAAAAGCATGGGCAGGATAATGAAAATGAAACTCAGAATGAACCAGAAACACAATGCAGTCAGCCTATTAGTCCCACTCCTCAAATTAATATGCCACGTGAAGAACAAGACAACCCACAACCTAGTACAGACCCCCCAACGCAACACAATGGCGAACCCCTGTGGGAAATGAATTTCGATGGGTCCTGTACTAGAAACAATGCTGGAGCAGGGGTGTAGCTACATAACACGGGAAATGATCATGCAGAAAGCCACGCTATCAATCTGCACTTCAAATGCACAAATAATATTGCAGAGTATGAGGCTCTTATCCTGGGCTTAAATCTGTTGAAAAAATTAGGAGCTCGTAAGATAGCTGTGCAAGGAGACTCAAAGTTAGTCATAAAACAAGTGAACGGTGAATATGCAGTGAAACATCCCCGATTAAAGTGTATAGGAATGACACTCTGGATTTACTGAAAACATTTGTTGAATATGAGTTGGTGTTTGTTCCCAGGAGTCAAAATGTCATTGCAAATGGATTAGCTTTCCTGGCTAGTTCATATCCTAAGACTCCCCCCAACCAACAAATCATCATTCAGACCAAGTTCAGACCTGCAGTGCCAGACAACGAAAAATATTGGCAGGTTTTTGAAGGAGACAAACAGATTGAAGATTTTCTGGTGGGCAGAAATGAGTTTGAATTTTTTGGTTCAGACTCAGAATCTAACGACAGCTGCCCAAGTGAGGATCCCCTAGATGGACAAGAAACACCCTGTAACATAGAAATAAACACCTTTTCTGAAGAAACTGGAAATTCAATCGAAAAATGTGAAAACGCAGATAGTGAAGAAGTAGAAGTGTTGCAGGCCAGAGACAAGAACATACCCAGAGGCCTAGCACCCTTAGAAGACCTATTTGACTTTGATGATGTAGAAAAAAAGCCCACAATAGAACATGCAGACTCTGATGTTGAAGAATGCAACATAGGCATTGAAGATAAAGCCAAAATGATCAAACTGGCTAAGTCTATACCTACAAACATGAAGAAGAAATACATTGACCTGTTCAAGGAATTAATTGATGTGTTTGCATGGGGTTATGAAGACTTGAAGGCCTATGACACAAGCATAATACAACACAAGATACCCTTGAAGGAAAATCAGAAGCCTTTTAGGCAGAAACTCCGTAGGATCAATCCAAAACAATTTCCTGCAATGGAAAAAGAGATTAAGAAGATGTATGATGCAGGCATAATAGTTCCTGTGAGGTTTTCTGATTGGGTGTCAAACTTAGTGGTTGTGAGAAAGAAAACAGGGGAAATCAGACTACGCATAGACTTCAGAAACCTCAACAGAACCTCCCTGAAACACAACTACCCCTTGCCTAGAATGGAACATATATTATAGATGGTAGTGGGCTCCAAAAGGATTTCCCTGTTAGATAGTTTTTCAGGATATAACCAAGTATTGGTACTCCCAGAAGATCAACTCAAAACAGCATTTACCACTCCATGGGGCACCTTTATATATGTGAACATGCCTTTTGGATTGATGAATGCTGGATCCACCTTCCAGAGAGCAATGGATATAGCTTTCTCATATGAAATAGGACACTTCATAGTTATCTACTTGGATGACTTGACTGTGTTTTACAAAACTGAAGAAGAACACCTGAAACATCTGAGGAAAGTGTTTGAAAAATGTAGAAGGTATGTTCTGTCACTAAATCCTAAAAAGAATATTTTTGGGCTGCAAGAAGGCAAAATTCTGGGCCACATTATATCTGAGAAGGGGATTAGGATAGACCCACAAAGAGTTGAGGGAATACTTCAAATCACACACCCAAGAAACATCAAAGAACTACAGTCCTTCATTGGAAAGATCAACTTCCTCCAGAGATTTATCCCAAATCTGGCTGAACACCTTAGGAATATGACTAACATGCTGAAGATAGGTGTAGGAGTGAAACGGACTGTTGAAGCCAAGAAATATTTTGAGACAGTAAAAATTGCACTCACACAAGCTCCTGTTCTGATCAGCCCTAATTTATCAAAGGATTTTCTGATCTTTTCATTTGCCTCTGAACACACAATAGCTGCAGTCTTGCTGCAAAAGAGCATAGAGGGAATGGAACAGCCAATTTCCTTTTTCAGCAAAGCCTTAAGAGATGCACCCTTGAAATACAACATTATGGAAAAGTAGGTCTATGCCCTGGTAAAGGCATTAAAGGACTTTAGGGTGTACATTCTGCATTCTCACACCATTGCTTATGTGCCAAATATAGTGGTCAAAGCTATCCTGTCCCCAGACCCTGATGGGAAAAGGGGAAAATGGATTGCTATAATCATGGAATATGACCTTGAAATAAAACCCACCAAGATGATCAAAGGTCAAGGCCTGGCCCAGTTAATGGCTGAATCAAACTTGTAGGCCCTTGATATTGACATGGTGAATGCCTTGGATGAGAAGGATAGCCTACCTGATCACACTATAGAAGAGAAACTCCAAAACTCTCCATGGTATTATGATATCCTTTATGTCCTCACCAATCTCAATGCCCCTCCAAAACTGTCAATAACCAAGGCCAGATTCACAAAACTCAAAGCCAGAAATTACTGCATCTTGAATGAAAACTTATATTGGAAAAATCCAAATGGCTAGACTGCATCTGTGGCATTCCTAGTGGGGATGGCTTCTATCCACTTAGTGAAATAATCAGTGGCTGTTAAGATCCATTTGTGTTGTCCTGAGGAGGCTGGATGAACCTCCCCTATGAAATCTAGGCCCCATTGCATAAAGGGTCCTTCAACAATAATGGGCTATAGCGAAAGGGGGAGGAGTTTTCTTTTGCCTTCAAAGATCTGACATTTATGGCAGGCAAGTATCATTTTATGGACATCATTGAAGAGTGTGGGCCAATAGTAACCAGCCTTGAGTATCTTATTTGCAGTGGCTTTCCAACTCAGGTGGCCTCCACACTCCCCAGCATGGAATTCTTGTTTAACATTTTCAGCTTCAGTCTCAGACAAACATTTCAGCAATAGGCCATTTGGATTTTTCCAACATTTCTGAGGGCTAGATAGTAAGGTCTGAAAGTGGTTCTGATGTTGTCTCGTCTTTTGGTATTGCCAACCTGGCCAAAACACAGGAACCCCAACACTTGGTCTATGGTTGAAGGTTTGGTTATATGTGGACCATAATTTCATTGTTTTAGTGTGAGGCTTGAAGATCAGCTAAGTTCATTGAGGACTTTCCGCCTTTAGCATCATAACACTCGAAGATAGAGAAAGAGATAGAGGAATTGGAAGGCTGAGCAGGGCTTGGTGTAACTGATAGTTGTAATCCTCCTTTTTATAAATCAATAGAAATGTATCTGTTTTGTCCATTCGATGCATTAGTGTCACATTTTTTGTTCATTTGTCTATGTAGCATGATATGAATGGCTTAGATCTGCATAGTTTAACGTTAGTTATATGCTAGTTTAATTGTTAGAAAGTGTAATATTCCCAATTAGTCATGAGCTAATTGGAATATTCATTTTTGTTTCATTACTTTGTTTAAAGAATAAAAGAGAAAAGGAGGTCCATAATACTCCTTAATAATGAATAAATCAATGCCAAATGTAAAAAGGATAAATCATGGCTTTGTAATATTCCCAAATTTTCACCTGATGTTTGGAATATTATAGTTCTTAACTTTCTTAATGAAATAAGTAAATAAAAAGGGTAGAGGGACCCATAACCCTCAATATGAATAAGTATCCACTTTTTGTGTGTGAATGTGGATTAATTAAGCCTATATCTACATGATGAGGTAGTTGAGAAACTACTAATGTGAATGGAATTGGAGATTATGTCTCATTAATTGAGACAGATCATGGAGGTTGATATAGTCAACTACGATCTTGAAGATGTCAAACAGAAGATCATGGAAAATTCATGATTAAGTGATGGAGGATGTTGTGTAATTAAAGCACACATGACAGAGAAGGTGTACATTGCACCTAGACATGATGGATGATTTGGTCAAATAGTGCAGTCAATCGTGGAGGATTTGGTCCACATGCATAGAGAAGTCTAGATGAATGCCAAGGCATGGGAAGGCTCAAACATTATATAAAGAAGATGAAGGCAAGGATGGAGGTAGCTAATTATTCTTGATGTAAGGATCATTTCAGATTTGGAATTTTCATGTGACATTCCATTGCTTTCTTGGGCTGTTTAGCAGAGATTGCAAGTCTTGTTTAGCATAGGGTGTTCCTGGTCAGGAATCCCAACTTTCCCTTAGAGTAGCTCTAGAAATATTATTGTACTTCATTCTACATCAGACATTGGTGCCACATCTCTTTTCCTACTTTCTGCAGAACATTCATATTCAGAAATTGAAGATTTCTGAAGATCAGTTTGGAAGGTGGAAGTTGTCTTCAGTACTTCAGTTGGAGAACTAGTGAGGGTTTATTCCTATCACCTTGGGCTTATAGATCAACATTCCCAGAGCTTTATTTCAGATCTGGCATCAGACCAAAAGTTATTGACCTCCTATTAGTAGTATTTCCTTCGGGAATTACACTGTCCAATTTGTATATCCAAAAGGAGGAAGGAAGTTGCTAGCATTTCAGCTAGTAATCCTGTGAGGGATCATCCCCTCACATTTCCATTAGTATTTCCATCATCTTGGATTTTATTGCAGAATTTTTCAGTAGGAATAAGTCCTCTATTTCCCTCACAATTTAGTTTCTATTGGAATTTGTGTTGCAGCAGCTATAATCATCATTGGAGGATTGAGATGCTAGATCTAGAGCTTCTAGCTTATAGATATGAAGAAGGGATCAGCCCTTCAAACTTAGATCTGATCTTGCAACATATTTCAGCCATCTATTTGAAAAATCTAGCTTCAGAACTGTATTTCCCAGTAGATCAAGGATCAAATCATAGGAGGGTGATTTTCCAAAGTTGTAGATCTGGAAAATCCTTTTCAGGTTGTCTTGGGAATCCATCACATTGGCTAGATCTTGAATCTTGGTATCATCTGAGCTCTAGATTTGAGTAGATCTAAATTTTCCTTTTCAGCCTATAGCTATATGTTTATATTTTTCTAAAGGGATAGTGTAGTATTTTCTTCATTGGCTCTTCAGTTACGTAGTGCCTATTGTGGCATGTTTTCTGGGTGATTCTAGACCATCTCTTTGGCTAGATCTCCTCATATTTTGTACATTGTGTAACTAAATATTCTCCAATATAATAAAATGGCTCAGCTTCTCTATAAATCCTAATGTTTTCTTAAGATTTATTGTTTACTTAGTTGCAGTTCTTATATTGTGTTTAAGTATTACTGCATTTTCCCTTCTCAGATATTACATTGGTATCAGAGCATGATCTTTGGCTCAGCTTGTGGACACTTCATCTTTTGCATCAAAAGAAGAAGCATATAGATGAGATCTATCATGGAGGATGATAAATCTGCCACACCTTCCTTTATATCCATGCATGATCTCTCCAATAATGACAATAAAATGAATAAGGAAGGACAGAAAGAAGATCCAAGAAGAAGATTTGATGAGGAAGGTCTAAGCACTTCCTATTAGCAAAGAAGAAAACCTAAGAATCATAGATCTCCTCATAGATCCACTATGCCCACTTTCTTTGGAGAGGGTGAAAGGTGTAGAAATGGAGAAAGAAGAACACTTGAGACTCATGAGACTCTCAGCCTATATCTTGAAGAGTACAAAGCACAGTCTAGAGCATTCAAGGAGAAGATAACTCTCCAACAATTATTCAAAATCAAAGAAGAAAGAGGATCCTATAGAATCAATAGAGTAAAGAGGCATAATAGATTTTATTTTCCTACATTTTATGGATCTTCCTCAAGCACTATTAAGGCTTGGAGGAGAGAGTTAGATGCATTTTTCAGGCTACATCATGTAGCTGAAGAAGAGGCTGTTCAAATTGCAACACTTCATCTTTTAGGAGAAGCTAATGATTGGTGGTTTGGTCACATGGAGCATGCAAAGGTGACTAAGTATTTAGATTTATTTCACAATTTGAGGAATAAATTTGATGTAAGAAAACTAGATATGTGTCATAAAGTGACATTCCCTAAGGAAGAAAGGAGGATGTCAATATTTTCACTCAGGACAAGAGGTCATTGCATTGACCACCAGCTGAAGAAGTACTTGCATCCGGAGAAGAGACACTTGGAAAATTGCAAGGTGGTCTTGAGCTCTTGACACATAGGGTCACATGCATGATCCAAGAGGTGCATGAGAAAGAGGAGGAAGTTTCCAGCACTGGTACAATGGAAGATGAGCAGACATCTCTCTTACCAGCATTTGGAGACACCATTGTCCCGGTTGGAGGAACTCTTGTGTTCTTTCAAGAGGTTCCTACATATCAATTGATCCAAGGTATGCATACACATTCATTACCTATTGTTTTAGTATATATTTTTGAAACTTATGGGGACATGCCATCAGGGCCAATGCATGATCAAGGGTTAGATTCAAATGCTGATTTGAAGCAGCAAACTATCACAGCACAGAGGACCCTTGATCTAATCAAGGAGGAGATGAAAAGATATCCCAGTTTGTCACGGATGGACTACATTCAACCTCTTGAGTTGAAGTGTAAAATTTTAGAAGAAGGGATGAACATGATCCTATGTACAATGATTGGTCATGAGATCAGTATTGTACCTTGCTTTGAGAGAGTATATGTACTACCTTGCAGATCTGTAGCGTTGTCACTTAGTAGCCATGATAATGATGAGGCCCCATTACTCTTGGATCATTATGAAGGTAGCTGCACTCATGAAGCAATGGAGGACAAGATGATGAATAGTAGACATCTAGATATGAGAAATATTTTCTCCTTTCTCGATGACACTTCCTCAATGAGCATCTCACAGCTCAAAGGGAGACTTCTACCTACAACAGATCCAAAACCTTATTGGTTTATGAGGGCCATGGATGAGAAGAATTTCTCATTAAGAGATCTCAATGGAGATGCACTTCAACATGTCATGAAGTGCAAAGTTCTTCATTAGTTTGGGAAAGATGGTATTCTACAAAGGGAGGATACCATGATTATGTAGCACATCACTCATCTTTCATATTGCGGTGAGTGGCTAAGGATGATAAGCAAGCGGTTGCATGACCACTAGAAGATTTACGACATGGGCCAACAAGCTTGGTTATGTTGGTTGCCCTTGGGAGATTCTTGTCACTGCCCAAAGGCTCCTATTTCTTTGATCCATGCCTTGAGGAACACTTATGAAATGAAGAAAGAGGCATGGCTATGCTGGCTGATCTTGGGTGAGTATGGTTACCACCCAATAGCTCATAATTTTATGATTCATGCCTTTTGTATCAATGATAAAATGTAGCAAGACAAGGCATGTTCATTTTTGTTTCCCTTGAGAGATTTTAGCCACCACATGACATCTCCTATGTCTATGTGTTTTGTATTGGCTAAAGCTTGACATAATGCTCTCATGATGTGTGTTGATGGAGTTCATTTGTATTGGGCTGATGTGACATTCCACATGTCTATCAGTATGTTTTTGCTTCATGATGCACATGAGGAGGAGAGAAAGCAGCAAGATCTCTTGTTTCTTTGGTTTCTTTTGGGGGAGTTTGGCTTGTCCATCTTACATGGAGGAGATGGAGGATGGAAACAAAGGGCCTTACTCCGGTGGTTACTATTAGGAGAATATGGTTTGACATCTTTCTCTACCCATATAGCTCCTTTCCTTCTTCTTTTGCATAACATTGGAATGATACTTGGATCCAACAAGGCTAGTAGGACTAAGGATGAGAGCATGTCAATGCTCAATCAAATTCATAAAGCATGGGATGGAGAGATGTATTGTGAGATGGAGCTTTCCTTTTGTGGAAACAGCCACTTTATTTTATGTATCTCATGTATTAATGATGAAATTGGAACTCATATGGTTGTCACTTGGTACTTCATGATGGAAGGAGGACATCTAAACATACAGTTAGAGGTCATTCTATATGTTTTGAAAGATAGCTTTGGAACCAAACATACATAACACATTGCAGCAAATGAAGGAAGCCTTCCTTATGTGGATGCCATTTGGAGGGGGATATATGGATTTGCATCTACTGTTTGAGTTTCTTGAGGACAAGCAACCTTTTTTCGAGGTGGACTGTAATATTCCCAAATTTTCACCTGATATTTGGAATATTAGAGTTCTTAACTTTCTTAATGAATTAAGTAAATAGAAAGGGTGGAGGGACCCATAATCATCAATATGAATAAGTATCCACTTATTGTGTGTGAATGTGGATTAATTAATCCTATATCTACATGATGAGGTAGTTGAGCAACTACTAATGTGAATGGAATTGGAGATTATGTCTCACTAATTGAGATAGATCATGGAGGTTGATACAGTCAACAAAGATCTTGAAGATGTCAAATAGAAGATCATGGAACATTCATGATAAATTGATGCAGGATGTTGTGCAATTAAGGCACACATGATAGAGAAGGTGTACATTGCACGTATACATGATGGATGATTTGGTCAATCAGCGCAGTCAAACATGGAGGATTTGGTCCACATGCACAACACAGTCTAGATGAAGGCCAAGGCATGGGAAGGTTCAAAAATTATATAAAGAAGATGAAGGCAAGGATGGAGGTATGCTAATTATTCTTGATGTAAGGATATTTTTTAGATATGGAATTTTCATGTGACATTTAATTGCTTTCTTGGGCTATTTAGCAGAGATTGTAAGTGTTTTTTAGCACAGGGTGTTCCTGGTCGGGAATCTCACCTTTCTCTTAGAGCAGCTCTAGAAAGAGTATTGTACTTCATTCTACTTCAAACATTGGTGCCACATCTCTTTTCCTAATTTCTACAGAACATTCATAATTAGAAATTGTAGATTTCTAAAGATCAGTTTGGAAGGTGGAAGTTGTCTTCAATACTTCAGCTGGAGAACTGGTGAGGGTTTATTCCTATCACCTTGGGATTATAGATCAGCATTCCCAGAGGCTCATTTAGGATCTGGCATGAGGAAAAAATTTATTGACCTCCTAGCAGCAGTATTTCCTTCAGGAATTACGTTGTCCAATTTGAAGATCCAAAAGGAGGAAGGAAGTTGCTAGCATTTCAGTTATTAATCCTGTGAGGGATCATCCCCTCACATTTCCATTATTCTTTCGATCAACCTGGAGTTTATTGCAGCATTTTTCAGTAGGAAAAATGTAATGTTCCCATTTTAGCACATGGCTAAATGGAACATTAAAATTTTTCTTTCATCATCTTGTAGCCAAATAAATGGGTAAGGAGGCCCATGTTTATTAAAAAAATGAATAAAATCCCTCGCATGTGGAAAGGGATAGACATAAGAACTTGATTTTTCACCCACAAGTGTGAAAAGGGATAAATGCATGAAGACAAGGTCAGGTTTGACCAAGTCAACAGTGCTACCATAGGAGGATTAGCTTACTTTAGAAGACAATGCAGTGTGAATGAGGAGGAGGATATTTGGTGGAGGAAACCCTAATGGATGGGGCCCATGGAGAGGAAGCTTTCACTTGTTTAAAAGGAGGGCAAGGCAACCATTGTTTCTCATGCTATGATTATTCATTTCATTTTCTATTCAGACAATTGTGCATTCTCTATTGTTTAGCAAGAATTGCCGGGAGGAATTCTTGTTTAGGGTTCTTTCACCTTCTTGAGGAGCCTCTTGAGGGATTTTTCATATTTTCCTCACATTCAGGCTTGAGGCCAAGCATCCTCCATCAAGACAGCATTATTTCTATAGCAGAGTAATGTTGTGTTGCTGGGTGTTGCAGTGAGGGTTCACTACATCACTTCTATCAACTATTTTTAGAGGAAGAGCCTCTCTTTCCTTTGAGATATTAGATTGGAGATATCCCGAAGCTTATTTTAGACTTTGGCATCAATTCCAAGAATTTCTCTTCACCAATAGTGCAGTCCCTCCTCTAGACTACATTATTTCTAAGTGTGTTTGTAGTGGAGGATTGCTCCAAATGTTTGGAGGGTGAGATCTTAGATGAGAGGATCAGCCTTTCATTCTAGAGATCCATTGGAGGAGATATTATCATTGATTGTAACATCTTCAATATTCTCCATTTCTTTCTAGTTCTTGAGTTGCTTCATCTACCCAGCAACTTCAGCATTTCTGCAGATTTTCCATTTTGTACTTATTTTAGCCAATCCTCTCAAGGATTGTGTATTGTATGTTTTCAGAGGTTGAGATCTTTCTCCCCCTTCTTTATCTAAGCTATCATTGTCATATCAATGTATTATTGACATTTTGCAGCAGTTCCTCCTCAATGATTGCACAGTCAAAGCCAGGGCCTCTTTCATCTAGGAGAATTTCTCCATATTCCATGTACATGTTTCATTTGAGGATGCATTGTCTAGCTTGAGTGATCATTTCCTCAAGATATTGTATACATTTGTTGCTACTATAATCTAATTTAATGGTTATGTGGATCTTCTGGAATTTTGATTTTAATGCATTCACAGCTATTTCTAGCTCATATTTATGAATTTCTAAACTACACATTGGTAATATCTTGAGATATTCCCAATAGTGTAGTTGTTCCTGATTTTGAACATTACAATGGTATCAAAGCATGATCTCTGGCTCAGCCTGTGAGTCTTAGCCAAAGAAGATCAAGATTATGAAGAATATGAGTTTACTCTCATCTATTTTCAGATCCAGATAGAACCTCTCCAAGGAGGTCAAGAAGAATGAAGAAGGAGAAGTGGAAGGACCATGCACTTCCTATTCTCACAGAAAAGAAGGCATGAAGCATGAAGAACACTTGGAATTCGAAATTCTAAGTGAGTATTTGGCTGAATACCGAGCTAACCTAGAGCCTTCAAGGAGAATCTATCTTTGCCACAATTTATTCATCACAAAGAAGAGAGAAGACCCCACAGCTTTGGGATGATGAGGGGCAATATATTTCTATTGTCAAAATTTGATTGATCACTCACATGTGCAGTAGACGTTTGGGCTAAGAAGCTAGAGGCTTTCTTCCTACTACATCTTGTTGTAGATAGAGAGGCTGTACGAATTACAGCACTACACCTTGAAGGTGAAGCAAATAATTGGTGGATCAACCATCTAGGCCATACAAGGGTTTCTACTCTTGTTGAGTTTTCTCAAAGTTTGATCGGGAGGTTTGGAAAAAGGAGGGAGGAGACCTCACCACTAGTTAGTGAGGCATGTACTAGCACTATTGAGATCATGGAGGAGCAGCCTGCATCTTCAACAGTTTGGGAGGCCAACACTTATGAGGAGGAAACTCTTGCAACAATGCAAGGAGCTTCCAATTTTCACCAAGATATGATTGAAAATCCATCTCTTGTAATTTCAGAAAACACTTTGGATGGGTCTATATCATTGCATGTAGTTGATGTAGAGTAGCAGAATAGAATTGTGCTAAGCAATGATGGAGGAAGGAGCAATAATTCCTCATGTGAGCATTCAGAGAGCAACTTCATTCAGGAAGAAATGAAGGAGGAAGTGAGAAGGAGTAGACATCTAGAGGTAAGAAAATATTTCTCCTCTCTAGATGACACTCTCTCAATGAGCATGCCATAGCTCAAAGAGAGACTTATACTTGCAGTAGATCCAAGGCCTCTTTGGTTTTGGAAGCACATGCATGAGGAGGATATCTCCCGGAGAGATTTCAATAGAGGTGCACTCCCACACATCATGGAGTGCAAGATTCTTCATCAGTTTGAGGAGGCACTTCCCTTCTCTTAGGAGCAGATAGTAGATGGAGGACATTTGTGGATGGATAAAATCTCTCATGACTGTGTTGGACATTCCTTGAGCCATGCACATCATGATGGTAGGTTTTTGGCTACCACCTATTTGGATCCTCATAGGGTCAAATTCATCCTCGGGAAGATTTCATTTCAAGATCCCATGAAATGCAGAAATCTGAGTTGGGATGATGGTAGCCCTCATAGGAGGAGTACCAAGATGAAGGATGCAAGAAGGCATCCACAATTGGTTGAGTGGATGTGGATGGTGAGAAAGAAGCTAGTAAGCTACTTGCAGATTTATGATACCGGGCAGCAGGAAGCTTGGCTGCACTGGTTACTCTTGAAGGAGTTTGGCCATCATATGGCATACATTCTTTCCAAGGGTATGATGATGGAGTAGATGTGGTAGGATGTTGGCCTCATGGAATAGAAAAGAGTATGGGTGCATAGTGATGATGCAACACTCATATCATTCACTATGTCTTCATCACATATCTTGCATGATGAAAGCATGAGGCAACAACAAGGACATTTGTTGCTGGGGTTATTCTTGGGAGAGAAAGAGCAGATTTTCTCTCATTTCTTGTATGATGTTGCAGCAATAGGAGATGTGTTTCGGGGAAAATCACCCTAGAGGTTCGTTGGGTTACAACCTCTATAGAGCAGGGGCATGCTACTTAGGAAGGACTCACACAACCATACATGTTCATGAAAAACTAAATAGAGTAGATCGAGGAAGTTACCCGTAGGTCCTACGGTTGAAGCAGATCCCACGGGGTCCAAACCCCTAGCAAATGTCCTTCCTTCTTAACCTGAAAGACAAGAAGAAACAAGCACGAAGAACTGGTTGTACAGCATATATCTACTCTAAATGTTAGTGAAATCCATATAAAACATTAGATAAACCATGATGAATGCTTAAATAACAATTTTCTCATATATGTAAGCAGACACTAGCACGTATATTTCAGGAACAAGATGGTACTTCTGTATTATAAATAGCATGTACAAATAACGAGTGGAGAGATCACCTGAATCCTTCCACGATCTTCGAGCAGACCGTCGTCCGGATCCGTCCCGCCCTTGCCTCGCTAAGACTCCTTCCAAACTGGTGCATACGAGATGACATATAGGGAGATGAGTTATATCCCAAGGAACAAGGGTTTCTATAATGAATCGAAAAAGGAAAATAACTTATCAGATAGAATAACAGAGTATAACAATAAATTCTCTCTCCTTAGGCCATGCACATGAGGATTTATACTCCTCCCAGTAGTTTTGGCCGCCAGAAAACAATAATAATGCGTCGGGGTGGTTGTTCACTCCAGTAACCATCAACCCAGCCCGAAAATAGGGAATTTTTATATATTTTTTCATAATTTTAATGGCATACGTTTAAAAGTACTTGTGGATCGCATATACACGCTAAAGTCAGCAATGTTATGATGGGGATTTTTTATACCTTTTAAGTGAATTTGTCCAAGTCTGTAGGAATGGGTGCCCAAAGCCATAAAAGCAATCATGAATCATATGAAGGTGAGAAATGATGCTATAACAAGATGGCACTATCATGGTGCAAAGGGGATACTCCTTGACCTTTGATTATCAGGAATTACTCCCACCTTAGGAGATATTCCATATTTGCAGCAACATTGTTGAAATATTTCCCATCTATGTTGGAGAAGCTGAGGGAAACAACGTTGTGCCATCTAGACACTATCTAGTGCCTCATGCAGAGGAAGGAGGAGCTCTTGCTCCAGATAGAGGGATTCTTGCATCTTTGCAAGGAATTCCCCAGGATCTCATGGATGGAGATCAAGGCACAATTCATGTTCTATCTATGCCATTGTTGAGGAGGTGTAAAACCAGGGATACACAAGGAAGAAGTAGGGAGAAGAACTAGCATCATGAGATGAGGAGTACACATCCCTATTTAGTTCTAGAGGTTGATACATCCAGGGAGGTGATTGGATTGCACAGTGGAAGCATGGACAGATTTGTTCATTCATATATGCAGTCACCACTTGATGATGATGTCTCACTACATGGAGACATTTTGCCATGGAAACCACTAGATCAGCAGATGATGGGAGAGGCTTCACATGTTGAGGCACCATTCATTGATTTCAGAAGAGTGGAGACCTTGGGAGATAATTTCACAGTGTTGAGATTCTTGGGTAGAGTCAAGGAGGAAAGAGCCATTCTCTCAACATCATCTCCACCCACTCTCATTTCAGATTCTACACTGTGGAAAAAGTAGCAGGGGAAGGATAGCATCCTTCCAAATTGCATCTTTGGAATGGGATATGTCAAGGGAGAAGATGACCATGTGATAGATATTCTTCATGGGGAACCATCAACATTGTCACTATGGAGGATAGATCCATGTTGGAGCTCCGGGTTGTTGGTGGAGTATTCCCAGGATCATCTTTCTTGTATGGTATTGACAAATCAGCATATGAGGAGATGGAGAGATCATGTGCAGATGGAGGAGATTTATAACTCCTTGGAGGAGTTAGCATAGCCACCTCTTTTCTCTTTTAGGATGAGAGGGGACTCATTTTTTAGCCATTCCATTTGCATGAGAAAAACTTATGGTAAGGGTATTATTTATTTGCATGATGATTTGTATATTCATCCCATAACCATATATGTATAGGATGTTGCTCCAAGGAGGAGCATTATTTTTGCTAGACCCCATGGTCTACTTGAGGCCATGAGTACTATTGGTGACCACTCCCTATGAGGACTTGGAGAGGAAATGTATTTTGGAGGACATGCTCACCTTGCACCATACATCATGCACTTTCTCCATACATTTGAGGAGAGTAGGATAGCAAGCAAGTGGTTGAGAGACCACACTTCTTATCTTATTGTTTTTCAGTTGAGGGTCAAAATGCATTGGTTACAGTTGAGGGACCATTTTCCTTCTCCCTTGCCACACATGAAAACAAGCATGGTTCTCATTATGGTTCATTACGTTGTTGTTATCTTTGTATTTGTTGAAAGCATGATTGGGGGAATGGCACATTGGTTGGATGTGTCCCTTGGGGGAGAGATCTCCCACATTATTTGCATTGCATGTTCTAATGGGAGCATGAGAGGACATGTGGCCACTACAAAAAAACACTTATTTCCATTTGAGGTGGGCCATATGCTTGTTTGGATGCCATATGATGATGACTTCCAAATCATCACATATGAGATGGATTGGGACAACATGTTTCATAACGTTGGAGAAGAGATCCTTGGAGGTCTAGTCTTCATTTTTCCATTTGAGGTCAACATTATTGCAGCCCAATATCAGCATATACTCTGCACTTATCCTAAGTGGAGAGAAGGACATCGTGGGGTAGGTAATTTTGTCCACCAAGATCAGATTTTCGGCCCACCTATATTGCCAGAGCCAAAGGTGGAAGATGATATCTCAGGAGTTGCCATGTTGGGAGGTAACTCACTTTTATGGATGATTTCTTGGGGGATGGAGGATCTACATGAGGAAGATATTCCTCAACATATTTCAAACTTAAATCCTTGGGTGGAGATTCTTTAGTTCTATCCTTGCAGTTTCCTGAGGACAAGCAACATTTGGGAGGGGAGGACTGTAATGTTCCCATTTTAGCACATGGCTAAATGGAACATTAAAATTTTTCTTTCATCATCTTGCAGCCAAATAAATGGGTAAGGGGGCCCATTTTTATTAAAAACATGAATAAAATCCCTCACATGTGGAAAGGGATAGACATAAGAACTTGATTTTGCACCCACAAGTGTGAAAAGGGCTAAATGCATGAAGACAAGGTCAGGTTTGACCAAGTCAACAATGCTGCCTAGGAGGAGTGGCTTACTTTAGAAGACATCGCAGTGTGAATGATGAAGAGGATATTTTGTGGAGGAAACCCTAATGGATGGGGCCCACGTAGAGGAAGCTTTCACTTGTT
Source organism: Pinus albicaulis (assembly GCA_034641835.2). NCBI lineage: Eukaryota > Viridiplantae > Streptophyta > Pinopsida > Pinales > Pinaceae > Pinus > Pinus albicaulis. The sequence continues at coordinate 353,644,962 of CM076569.1, forward strand.
TAAAAGGAGGGCAAGGCAACCATTGTCTCTCATGCTATGATTATTCATTTCATTGTCTATTCAGACAATTGTGCATTCTCTAATTTTTAGCAAGAATTGCTGGGAGGGATTCCTATTTAGGATTATTTCACCTTCTTGAGGAGACTCTTGATGGATTGTTCAGATTTTCCTCACATCCAGGCTTGAGGCCAAGCATCCTCCATCAAGACAACATTATTTCTACAACAGAGTAATGTTGTGTAGCTAGGTGTTGCAGTGAGGGTTCACTACATCACTTCCATCAGCTATTTTCAGAGGAAGAGCCTATATTTCCTTTGAGATATCATATTAGAGATATCTTGGAGCTTATTGCAGACTTTGGCATCAAGGCAAAGAATTTCTCTTCACCAACAGTGCAGTCCCTCCTCTAGATTGCGTTATTTCTAAGTGTGTTTGCAGTGGAGACTTGCTCCACATGTTTGGAGGGTGAGATATTAGGTGAGAGGATCATCCTTTCATTCTAGAGATGCATTGGAGGAGATCTTATCATTGATTTCAGCATCTTCAATCTTCTCCATTTTTTTCCAGTTCTTGAGTTGCTGCAGCTACCCAACAACTCCAAAATTTCTGCAGATTTTCCATTTTGTAGTTATTTCAGCCAATCCTCTCAAGGATTGTGTATTGTATGTTTTCAGGGGTTGAGATCTTGCTCCCCCTTCTTTATTTGAGTTATCATTGTCATATCCATGTATTATTGACATTTTTTAGTAGTTCCTCCTCAAGGATTGCGCAATCATAGCCAAGGCCTTTTTCATATCACAGTATTTCTCCATATTCCATGTACATGTTTCATTTGAGGATGCATTGTCTAGCTTGAGTGATTATTTCCTCAAGATCTTGTATACATTTGTTGCTACTATAATCTAATGTAATGGTTATGTGGAGCTTCTGGCATTTTGATTTTAATGCATTCACTGCTATTTCCAGCTCATGTTTATGAATTACTCAACTCCACATTGGTAATATCTTGAGATATTCCCAATAGTGTAGTTGTTCCTGATTTGGAACATTACAAAAAGGCCTCTCTTTCCCTCACAGTGCAGTTTCTATTGGAAATTGTGTTGCAGTAGTTGTAATCATCATTGGAGTATTGAAAAGCTAGATCTAGAGCTTCTAGCTTGTAGATCTGAAGAAGGGATCAGCCCTTCAATCTTAGATCTGATCTTGCAACATATTTCAGCCATCTCTTTGACAGATTTAGCTTCAGATTTGTATTTCTCAGTAGATCAAGGATCCAATCCTAGGAGGGTGATTTTCCAAAGTTGTAGATCTGGAAAATCCTTTCCGGGTTATCTTGGGAATCCATCACATTGGCCTGATCTTGAATCTTGGCATCATCTGAGCTCCATATTTGAGTAGATATGCATTTTCCTTTTCAGCCTGCAACTATATGTTTATATTTTTCTAAAGGGATAGCGTGATATTTGTTTTAGTGGCTCTTCAATTATGCGGTGCCTATTGTGGCATGTTTTCTGGGTGATTCTAGACCATCTCTTTGGCTAGATCTCCTCATATTTTGTACATTGTGTAACTGAATCTTCTCCAATATAATAAAATGGCTCAGCTTTTCTATAAATTCTAATTTTTTCTTAATATTTATTTTTTACTTATTTGCAGTTCTTATATTGTGTTTAATTATTACAACATTTTCCCTTCTGGGATATTACAGTGGTATCAGAGCATGATCTTTGGCTTAGCTTGTGGACACTTCATCTTTTGCATCAAAAGAAGAAGCATATATATGAGATCTATCATGGAGGATGATAAATCTACCACACCTTCCTTTAGATCCATGTAGTATCTCTCCAAGGAGTTCAATCAAATTAAGAAATATGGACAGAAAGAAGATCCAAGAAGAATATTTGATGAGGAAGGTCCAAGCACTTCCTATCAGCAAAGAAGAAAACCGGAAAATCATAGATCTCCTCATAGACCCAATATGCCCACTTTCTTTGGAGAAGATGAAAGGTGTATAAATGAAGAAAGAAGAACACATGAGACTCATGAGACTCTCATTCTATATCTTGAAGAGTACAAAGCATAGTCTAGAGCATTCAAGGAGAAGCTAACTCTCCAACAATTCTTCAAAATCAAAGAAGAAAGAGGATCCTATAGAAACAATAGAAGAAAGAGGAATAATAGATTTTATTTTCCTAAATTTTATGGATCTTCCTCAAGCATTGTTAAGGCTTGGAGGAGAGAGTTAGATGCATTTTTCAAGCTACATCCTGTAGCTGAAGAAGAGGTTGTTCAAATTGTAGCACTTCATCTTTTAGGAGAAGCCAATGATTTGTGGTTTGGTCACGTGGAGCATGCAAAGGTGACTAAGTATTTTATATTTCTTTCACAAGTTGAGGAAGGAATTTGATGTGAGAAAACCAGAGATGTGTCATAAAGTGACATTCCCTAAGGAAACAAAGGAGGATGTCAATCTTGTCACTTTGGACAAGAGGTCATTACATTCACCACCCACTACAAAAGTACTTGCATATGAAGAAGAGAAACTTGCAACTTTGCAAGGTGGTCTTGAGCTCTTGACACATAGGGTCCCATTCATGATCCAGGAGGTGCATGAGGAAGAGGAGGAAGTTTCCAGCATTGGTACATTGGAAGAAGAGCAACCATCTCTCTTACTAGTAGTGGGAGACACCATTGTCTCGATTGGATGAACTCTTGTGTTCTCTCATTAGGTTCCCACATATCAGTTGATTCAAGGTATGCATACACATTCATCACCTATTTTTTCAGTATATATTGTTGAAACTTATGGGGACATGCCATCAAGGCTAAAGCATGACCAACGGTTAAATTCAAATGCTAATTTGAAGAGGCAACCTATCACAGCATAGAGGATCCTTGATCTAATAAAGGAGGAGATGAAAATCTATCCCATTTTGTCACGGATGGACTACATTAAACCTCTTGAGTTGAAGTGTAGAATTTTAGAAGAAGGGATGAGCATGATCCTATGTACAATTACTAGTTATGAGATCAGTATTGTACCTTGCTTTGAGAGAGTATATGTACTACCTTGCAGATCTAGAGTGCTGTCACTTAGTAGCAGTGATAATTATGAGGCCCCATTACTCTTGGAGAATTATAAAGATAGCTTCACTCATGAAGCAATGGAGGACAAGATGATGAATGGTAGACATCTAGATATGAGAAATATTTTCTCATTTCTTGATGACACTTTCTCAATGAGCATCTCATAGCTCAAAGAGAGACTTCTACCTACAACAAATCCAAAACCTCAATGGTTTTTAAAGGCCATGGATGAGAAGAAGGTCTCATTAGAGGTGCACTTCAACATTTCATGAAGTGCAAAGTTCTTCATCAGTTTGGGGAAGATGGTATTCTACAAGGGAGGATACCATGATTATGCAGCACATCACTCATCTTCCATATTGGGTTGAGTAGCAGTACAAAATGTGGAGTGTAGCCCTAGGGCTGAGTAGCAGCTACAACTCGATGTCTAGATGGAGATGGCTGAAGATGAAACATGAGATGAATGAACCTACTCCAATGGATATTCCAAGTTAAATTTTGATCCTAACACTGAAGATCTCACCCTCCAATCAATCACTGCAACCCCTCACTGCAGTTGCTCACTAAAATAACGCAGTCATAGAGGGACACTGCATTGTAGGAGATAGAAAATATGTTGGCCAAGTGCCAAGATCTGCAATAAGCTCCAAAATATTCCTCACTGATCTCCCAAAGGAAATAAAGCTTCCTCCTCTAAAAAACAAGCTGCAGAAGTGGTTTTATCAACCCTCCACTCCAACACCCTACAACACAACCCAGTTCTAAATAGAAATAGTGTTGTAGTTGAAGGAGGTAGCTTGGCCTCAAGCACGGATGTGGAGAAATGAAGTACAAGCTCCCTCAAGAGGCCTCTCAATAAAGGATAATTAATTCCTAAATAGGAATGCCTTGTGCTAAGAAACACAGCAATATCAACTAAACAATTGAAGAAAGCACAATAGTCATGCAGACCATAAAATCAATAATCCATATCATGTCTTGGTCCCACTTCTTGAAGAAATCTAAGAGGAGAATTTTGGTCTTTATTTCCACCATCAGACATTGGGTCAAGTTGTCACCTACAACTACAGTGCAATCCCTTGGAGAAACTATGTTATTTCTCATGGTGTTACAGTGGAAGGGTTAAAACCCCTTGTTTTATGAGCTAGTTTCTGAGAGGGAGGATCATCCTTTTTCCCAAAAAGCTAGTAGGTGGAACTACAACCATTTCCTTGTCTTATCAACCATATTTATGTAGTGCTTCAGCCATACAATGTGAGTCAGCCATAGATCTACAACAGATACTTATTGTATCTCATGTTTATCAAGAAACCCTTGCCGGGTTATCTTGGAATTGTGTAAAAGAGACTATATCCCAATTTTTCTACTCTCTTGAGTAATATATTGGTAGATATATTTGTTTCTTTATTTCTAAAGTATAAAACCTCATTAAATTGTGGTGTCACTTACTTCAAAATTTCTGCGTTGTAGTAGTCATGGGGTTGCAGTGTTTTTGGGCTATTTTGGGCTTGGGAGGCCTGTTTAACTAAGCAATAATGATTTGTTTCTTATATCCTTGTATATTTTGTTTCTATAATATATAAACTAATGGATCCATGGTGTAATAGCCCAAAATGGGGAAGCAACAATATATGAACACAAAACTAGAAATAACAGTGAACAACATCACACCAAAATGGATGAAAACCATGGAGCCATTTTATTATATAAATGAGCATCAAATAAGTACAATAGCAGCGGAAATAACTAAAATAATCAAGGAAATGAAGCCTCCCATGAATACATATTCCAAATATGGAATGCTGCTATATTGTAGAATGCTCATGAACATGAACATTGTAGTCATAGATTGTACACTGGTATTGGAAATGTGAAATAACATGAACCTACAAATATACGACTCATACAAATATGGGAGTGGAGATTTAAACTCCCAAACACAATTTTAAGTCAATCCGGAAAGGATTTCCTGAAATATGCAAAAATTACAAAATGTCGGAGTGTAGCCCTAGGGCTGAGTAGAAGATGCAACTCGATGTCTGTATGGAGATGGCTGAAGATGAAACATGAGATGAATGAACCTCCTCCAATGGCTCTTCCAAGTGAAAGGTTTATCCTAACACTGAAGATCTCACCCTCCAATCAATCACTTCAACCCCTCACTGTAGTTCTCACTAAAATAACACAGTCATAGAGGGACACTGTGTTGTAGGAGATAGAAAATATGTTAGCCAAGTGCCAAGATCTGCAATAAGCTCCAAAATCTTCCTCACTGGTCTCCTAAAGGAAAGAAAGCTTCCTCCTCTCAAAAGAAAGCTCCAAAAGTGGTGTTATCAACCCTCCACTGCAACACCCTACAACACAACCCAGTTCTAAATAGAAACTACGTTGTAGCTGAAGGAGGTAGCTTGGTCTCAAGCCTGGATGTGGAGAAATGAAGTACAAGCTCCCTCAAGAGGCCTTTCAATAAATGAGAAGTAATTCCTAAATAGGAATGCCTTGTGCTAAGCAGCACAACAATCTCAACTAAACTGTTGAAGAAATCACAATATTCATGCAGACCATAAAATCAATAATCCATATCATGTTTTGCTATGGCTGCCTTTCCCTCCTTATATAAAAGTGGAAGCCTTCTCACCTTGGGTACCACTAATTAGGGTTTCCTCCACCAAGTAATCTTCCTCCCACTATCACTGCATTGTCTCCATAGATGATCTCCACCTTCCATTCCAGCACTATTGACTTGGTCAAACTTGACCTTATCCACATGTAATTGCCCCTGTTCACACATGAGGGTGTGAAATCAAGCTATTATAAAGATCCCTTTTCACATCATGATGGATTTTATTCCTATTTTAGAAATCTATGTGCCTCCTTACCCATTTATTCATCTACTAGGTGTCAAAATAAAATATCAATATTCCAATTAGCTGCATGCTAATTTTGGAATATTACAGTCCTCCCCTCCCAAATGTTGCCTGTCCTCAAGCAACTACAAGGATAGAACTGAGAAGTCTCCCCTCCTACTCCTATAGTGTCCTCATATGATAAACTCCTCCAAGGAATAAGATGTTGTCTCATGAATAAATCTCCATATTTCCCCTCCCAATCATGCATGCTAGTTAAATAGCTATCATCATGAAGAAGTAAAATACTCAAGGATGCAATAAGGTGTTGTCTAGATGTACCTTTGAGGCATGGGATCTGAAATGCATTGATAATCATCATTCCCATGTGGATCCTCTATTCCCAAGCCATCATCCATACAAAATGAATTACCTCCCAACATGGCAACTCCTGAAAATTATCCTCCACCTTTGGCTCCTGCAATGTAGGTGGGATGAATAACTGAACATGGTAGAAAAAATAGCCTACCCCATGTTTTCCTTCTCTCCACTTGTGGTAAGTGTAGAGTATCTGCTGATCTTGGGCTGCAATAATGTTGCCCTCAAGTGGCAAGAAGAAGGTTAGACCTCCAAAGATATTCTACCCAACTTTATGAAATATGCTAGCCCAAACCATCCCATATATGATGAATAGGACATGATCACCATATGGCATCCAAATGAGAAAAATAATGAAGGTTTCATGTAGCTCTGGAAGGAACCAACAATTTCCCAAGTGGTCACAGCGCAGTTTTTCTAACTGTTGTTTCAGAAAATAACATGGCAAGTTGTTTCTTAACAAATTGCTAGTTGTGTATGTCATCACATCTACTAGTGAATAGTAAATGGCTTGGTCTATCAAATGAGCATACATAAAATAATAAAACACTTGCCCAAGGCCACACAAAAAATGGATGTCTCCATCATATAATTTGGCCCAAAATTGACCATGGAGCCCAATGAGAAGCTTGCCCTCTTGCGGAGCAAAGCATTGAATAGGAATGGTAAGAGCATGCAAATACTATGTTATAAAATCAATAAGTGAAAAAACATAATTATTACCATGTACTAAGGGTAAGATGATATTAAGATCCATGAATAAGCCTTCCATAGTGGTATTATATACAATCATGAAGAGGAATGAATCATATGCTCTCTGAAATCCTTTCTTCTTATGCTTCAAACTCCAAGTCAAGAAGAGCAAATCACGGTCACAAGTGTCTCCACCCACTACTCCATCACTCTCACCTCCTCCTTGTCCATCAAGTGCATCAAATTTGAGGTGATCCTAGGGATACTCCATCCATAAACCAAAGCTCCCAAGTGACAACGTTGTTGACCTATGTAAATAGGCTCCTTCCAACTCATAGCTCCATTCATTGACATGCCCATTGTCAAAGGCATCTCCCAAAATGCTTCTATATATAGGAAATTCCTCCCAAAGCTGAAGTACCTCCTGATCATACAAGGCTAAGGAGTAGCCCCTTTGTACCATGATAGTTCCATCTCCTACTCCTGCAAAATTATGCAAATTATGGGAGTAAATGTTCCCATGCTCTCCCAAGAGAAACACAAGCAACAATAGTTTTTGCTGCCTCCTCACAACTCCATCATACAAATCATGTGGTGAAAACATAATCATTGATGCGAAGAATGTCAATCAACACAATGCATCCATACCCCTTACTGCCATATGATGCAAGTGCCCTATCAAACTTCCTCTAGCCACATACCCTTTGAAAGAGGATATGTCACATGATGACCAAACTCCTTCAAGAGTAGCCAACGCAGCTAAGCCTCTTGCTGCCTAGTGTCATAAATTTGTAAGTAGATCTCCAGCCTCTTGCTCACCACCCACACCCATTCATACAAATGTGGGTTCCTCCCATCATGCTCTAACTTGGTATTCTTCCAATGAATACTACCATCCTCCCAAATCAGATTTCTCCCCTTGCATTTCATGGGATGTTGAAATTCAAATCCTTGGAGATATCTTAGAGAAGATCTCACATCAATGACCATCTTGAATCCAAAAATATCCAAATGTGTTTCAGGAAAAACCTCCTCTTTTCTACTTAATGACAACACTTTTAATCTTATCAATGGTGTATTGGCTGTCTCATGCTCCAACTCAAGGATGAACATAGAGTCTTCTATAGGATTGTTTTGGTTAAAGTTCATCCTATCCTTCAAAAATCCACACCCCAACCTCCAGTGTTGTGTGAAGCTCAATAATGGCACATTAGGATGATGGTTCATCCCTTCCTTGAGAAATTCAAGGTTTCACAGTGCAGTGCAATTATGTTGTTCCAAATAAGTAGTATGCAATGGTATACATCCCTCCATAAGATTTGTTGAAACAATAGGAAATGGAAACTTAGGCATACCTTGGTGAAATTTGGGAACATCTTGTAAGGCTGCAAGAGTTCCTTCCTCCAATGTGTTGGCTCCCCTAACTACTGATGATGATGGTTACTCCTCCATAGTTGCATTAGTGCTGGTACAATTCTCCTCAAGTGGTGGTGAGGGCTTTTCCTCCCTTAATTTCTCCTTGCCAAAATTTTTAATCAACCTTTGAGTAAATTGTACAAAAGTAGTCACTCTTTCATGACACAAATGGCTGAACCACCAAATTTTTTCTTCACCCTCAAGGTGCAGTGCTACAATCTGTATAACCTCTCTTTCTACCACTGGATGTAGTAGGAAGAATGCATCTAGTTTACTTGCCTAGGCCATTGTTGTATATGTCTCATCAAAAGTAGACAATATAAACCTATTGCCCTTTATTCTCCCTTTGCTGCAAGGTCTCCTTTCTTCCTCTAGCTGAATGAACTGTGGGAAAGCTAGAGTCTCCTTGAAGGCTCTAGGTTGAGATTTATAATCAACAAGGTATTCACTTGGAATATTGTGATCCAAGTGTCTTCCATCTTTCTGTAGTTTGTCAAATTTTCCAAAAGGAAAGGGTATAGTCCCACTACTTCTTTCTTCTTTTCTTTGCTTGACCTCCTTGTTAAGGTCCTTTCTAGATCTGAAAAGAGATGGGATAAAGCTCATTCTCTCCATAATTATGGAATTTCTCTTCTTCTTCTTATTCTCCTGATAGAATAATGGATTATATTCCACAGGTTGAGCCAAGATTATGCTCCGATACCACTGTAATATCCCAAAATGGGGAAGCAGCAATATATGAACACAAAACTGGAAATAGCAGTGAAAAACATCACACCAAAACATATGAAAACCATGGAGCCCTTTTATTATATAAACCAGCAGAAAATAAGTACAATAGAAGTGGAAATAAGTCAAATAATCAAGGCAAACAAAGCTCCCATGAATACATATGCCAAATATGGTGTAATGTTCATTTTTCGAGAATTTTTGCAATAGGGTCCTCTAGGATGCTGTATAAGGAAGGAAATGCAAAAATAACCTGAAGGGGGACTTGGATCCCCTTGTTAAATCATTAAACACTTCTCTTCCATAATTTTAGCCCAAATAAATGTCTCTATATGGGTTATTCAGATCTCCCCAAACTAGATCTCTTAGAAAATGCCCAATGAGAGAGCCTACAGCGGTACATGAACATAACCTTTAAACTCCAAAATTATGAATACAACATAATATGAAATATAACACATCCATCATGTTCATTAATATATCAGCAACAATATACATAAATATCATGAGGAATAAACCCCTCATGCAATGGGAATCACTCTCCAAGGATTAACACATGAAATACAAAAGATGCAGCAACTGCACAAAATGCCAGAAAGTAGTAATTGCGCTATATCTATGAGATTAGTTGTTGCTGTAGATGTAAATACATGAGATATGTCTGATATATACAAATAAATTCCCAAGAATAGAAGGATGGGCTCTAATACAATATTTCTAGCCAATCTAGGAGAGATTGCTAGAAATGTCGGAGAAAGTACAAATATGACAAATAACTTGTCACTGCAGCTGAATCAAAATGAGAATGAGGCTATGGCAGATCTGAAATATATATTTCCCTCCTCCAATGATGTTTTTTATTATAAGGCTGATCCCTCTACCCAAGAACAATCCTCCCGATGAGCTCTATGAACTCTCTCAACACTGCCTGCATGAAAATGAGGCAGTTTCAGCCATAGACTGCACTGTAAGAGATGGTGAATGATTGGCCCAGTGCCAAAGATATAAAATGATGCCCGAGAGTCTCCTTTTTTTCTCCTCCAAATAATATACAAGATATCCACTAAAGAACAAGCTAAAGAATGACTCTATGAGTTCCTCTCTTGCTGCACCCAACAACACAACATTTTCTACCCAATAGGAAAACGTTGTACTGAAGGAGGTAGCTTTGGCCAAATTCTGAAATGAGGAAATGGAGCTCAAACCCTCTCCTTTCTTGATGATGAGGTAGGTATTCCAGATCAGTAACACCCTTGGGTTCAAGAACACTACAACCCTACTAAATGGCCTGGGGAGCAAGTCTTTGCAGACCCAACGAAAATAATAAGCTAATGCATAATGAAAATGTGTTGGAATCTCCTCCTTATAAAGAAAATGAACTCCTCTCACCATGGGTCCCATCCACACTTTCAACCTAGCTCATTCAAGTGGAGCCTCCTCTAAAACTGCGTTGCCTTGTCATGAAGATTCCCTCTCTTGGATAGCGTTGTTGACTTAGTCAATCATGGCTAAATCAAAGTGATCCTGATCATGCTCACACCCATAGGTGCTTAATCCAGTTGCTTATTCATCCTCCTTTCATATAAGGAGTGTTATTTCTCCATCTAAGGGGGTTAAGGGGTCTCCTTACCAATTTTATTCAACAAAATAAAAATATACAAACTATAATGTTCCTTTTAGCTTGAGGCTAAAAATTAGGAACATTATAGTCCTCCCCCTTCAAAATGTTGCTTGTCCTCAAGAAACTGCAAGGTAGAGAAAAATTCCTCCTCCTCTTCTTGTGGCCTCCTCATCAATAGATCCCACCATAACTCATCAAATTATGCAATAAATCTATCCTCCATGTATCCCTCCAAGTGTATAAAGCCAAAGTGTACATCATGAGATAATAGAAGATGCAAGTGGAAATATCCTTGTTGTTCAATGGCCTCCTCAAGGTAGGAGTGATGAAAATCATTGGAAATCTTATTCCCACTTAGTGACTCCTTCACCCATGCAATCATCCAAATTAAATGAGCCATCCTAGGTAGCTCAACAAAGTAGTCCTCAACCCCAGATCTATGCAACATGTTGGGGTTGGATCTGGGGTTGAATGGAGAGTTGAAATTTTTCCATCAAAGTATTTTCTCCCTCCATTTATGATAAGTATGGGGTGGTTTCTGATATTGGGCCAAAATTTCATGGCCTCCACAATTGGCCCAAACCTCCCCACAAAGAAAATCAGCCATGAAATGCCCCCTCAAGTCCTCCAAGTGGTTTTTCCCACAAGAAGAGAAAAGTAGCAATGTGGGAATGATGGTTTGCCCATGGTGTCTTGCAATATAAAACATGTACAATGGGGAGAATCATGCTCCCAATGGGTTGTACATACAATACTCTCCAAACAATTCTCCTCATAAGTGTAAAAATATAAAAAATACAAGGGAGAAATATGCAATAAAAACAAGTTGTCATAGGACAACCGGAGAGTGGTCCATAGTTCCACTCATGGAACCAACGCAGTGCACCTTTGGTCTGCATCAAAACATAAATTAACAAGTTCTTTTCCAGCCACTTTTTTTCTGCCGCAAACATCTCATAAGATGAAAATATGAAAGTACAAATTGGTGCCAATGGTGCACACCAAGAAGTATGTGGCTTCCCCCACAAACTATCATGAAAATAGCCACTATTTCTGCAATGGGCCACAAGTACATCATAATAAGGAGCACAAGAAGGTTTGATCATCCTTAGCTCATCAAACTGCTCATATAAAGTAAAGAAAGGTAAACCAAAATGAAAACATATACCTTCTTTCCCATGTACTCCGATCCTTGACCTGAAATGGCTCATATGAATGCCCTCCCTCACCTCCAATGAGTAGGGAAATGGTTGTGCCAATCTCTCTAAAGTCATCTAGGCTATACATCTATCCATATGCTGATATAGATCATGTTGAATGCCCTCCCAAATGAACTCCTCTAGAAAACAAAATATGCATCAAAGTGCATAGCTAGAAAGTCCTCATGTGCTACATGCAATAATTTCTCCTTGAGACTAGAAGCTCTAGTCAAGAAGACCCTGCCATCGGTATAGATGACCATCTCATCAATCATGTACCTATAATATTTATCTAGGTCATCAAGAGTCATGCATGCATATAGATCCTGGGAGTACTCTACTAAGAGTTGAGACCTCCAATTTGGATCTACCCTCCTCAGATACAGCATTGGTAATCTGCAATGTGATGCTCCCCTCATGTTGTTTCCTGCTGCTTTGACATCCCCCATGCAAAAGTCATCCTCTAAAATGCTTCCATGCCCATCATGCAGCAAAACATGCTCAAATAATGATGGTGTCATTTGGAAGTTGGCCTCCCATGAGAAGCTGTCATCCAAAAGGAATTTCCCAAGCTAGGTCAAAGTAAGCATGAGTTGCCTCCATCCACTCCTATGTATGAAAGAGTCCTCCCTCAAAGTAAGTATCCTCTTCCCCATCAAATCTATGGATCAATCATATTGCATCATGAAGATTCCATCCTCCATCCCTGTAGCAAACTTTGTTAGCGCAGTATAACTGATGAGAGTGGGTGATACTGAAAATGAGAGAGTGTCTCCTGTTGGAAATACTGAGAGGGGGGGTGAATCAGTATTTCTTTCAATTAGAGCGTTAGTTAATCTTCAATTATTACCAGTGTTTGTACAATGATAGCAGAAAACAAGATGAACACAAATGCACATATTTTTAAGGTGGAAACCCACTCCGGGACAAAAACCACCTAATGCTTTTCTAATAATTCTTTTCAACTCCAATTGAAAATAAAGCTCCAACTTCCTAGAAACTAGAAAAGCATTCTTTTCCAGCTTCCACTGGATGGATGCTCCAATGCCCAAGATTCTTCAGTAGTCACTGAACGGATGCCCCAACACCCAATGAGCTACAACTCACCCTAGCACCACCCTACCACCCTATAGAAGAATAAATGAAGAATGGACTCCCGTACCAGGGAAAATGGTCCACTTTAGAACGATATAGAATGATGTAAAAGAGGAAGATATACTAGGCCATAACCCCAAATTTGACACAACCACCTAATGATGATCCTAGACCTCCCAACACTGAATCTTCAACCCTTGGCAGATAGACACTAGTACAATTTGTACAATAATGTATTTGCAATGACTAAGTACAATGATACCTTTACAATGATTGTATGCAGTGCTGCCCACTTGAAGACTTCATATGATGAACTTATTGCTACTGTTATGCACCTTAGTTGCTTCTCTTGTCATGCTACCCTCTGTTACACCTTGAATTTCTTTTCTACCGTAGAAAGTCTGGTCCTTTGCAATCCTTGACAACACATGATCTAGCTTTTTCTTGCCTTCTAGGAGCTCGATATTGAATCCGGTGTATCTCTGTTATTTCAGATTCTCAATATCTTATTTTTGGTCCTGTAGTAGTCCTCTAAGTCTTCTTTCCAATGCCATAGGTCTGACCCGATTTGGATTCTTCAAGAGAGATTTATACCCAATTTCTCACACTGCCCTAATTATGGACTGTTTCAATAGAGCGCACTTGTACGACGTGCCACATGTCACTGTTTCTTCATTTGCCTCTGAAATTTATAGAGAGAAAACTAAAGACTGTGAGCTATCTGCCACTTTCTACAGAATTCCAATCTGATACTCAGAGAGAGAGTTATGATGATTTTACCAAGGTCACTTTGAGATGAATTTTAGGAGCCTGCAAAAGCCCTTACTTCCACAGATCATATCTCCAAAAATATTGTGCAAATTGATTTGAAATTTTTACTGCAGTGTCCTTAGGATTTTTTCTTTGCCTTAAAAAAATTTCAGCTTCTTTTTCTTCGTAGAAAAAAATTTAGAATGAAAATTCCACGATGACCTATTTCAGATGGCCAAATCCCATGCATAAGGAGGAAATGAAGATCACAATTTATATGAATGCTTAAGTTGAGAGGGGCTTCAAGAAGTGAACGTGGGAGGGATCTTAGGAGCTTAAAAAATATTAATTATGACTTTTCAATGACCCATGCCCCAACCCCATGGGGTTTTAGCCCACTAACTGGGGGTACAAACTTCAAACATGAATATCTCTCAAACCGTGAAGAATTACATGGCGTGCCATATATCAATGGAAACATTTCAACAAGTAGAAACCATCAAAATAATTATTGACCCAGAATATGTTAATTTTTTAGGTCAAACTTCCCATTCAATATTGGGTTAGCCCCTAGTGCTGCTTGGGTTGACATCAATGACAACCACTGATCAACATCTCGCTCCTCCTTGGGTTTACCCCAGACTCTTTGCGCTATGCTAGACTCCTCCACTATATTCACCTCTCCGAAATCCAAGAGTGGTGAACCAAATGACAAGATGCCCCTCATCAACTCTAGATCAGGTGGCCTTCCCAGTGGAATGCCTCCATATAGTGAGACATCAAGTTCAGAAGTGAATTGTATGTATAAGTGGACTGATTTGTCCCTCTCCCCATTGCACTATATAGTCTCCTTCTATTGTGCAAAGAATTTTTGGAATAGATAGGGGTGCATAAACCCTTGATGCTGATCCTTATTTTCCTCCTCCATCTCACAATCCCCAAAAACTGTTACACATGGCTCCAGAATTGTTCCTTGGTTTCCACATGTTAGAAAATTTGGAACTCCTTGCAAAGATACAAGGGCTCCTCCAGTAGAAGCAATGGCTCCCCTTTCATCTCCATGTGGTGATGGATTTCCTCCCAATGGGACAGCACTGTTATATCTCTTATGCTCATCCTCCCCGTCAATAACTGAGATTACCTCATAATCAAGGAGAGACCCTAGCTCTTGGTCATATCTTGAAGGAAGTGTTAGACCCCCTATGAAATTTTTGACAAGCAATAGGGGTGCTAAATTGTATTTGAGCCTTCAAGGAATGCATTTCCCTTGTAAACGCATCATCCTTGAAGCCTCTTTGTGTCTTTGTCCTTTGATAAAATCCCCTCTGCTGATTTCCATCATGAAACCTCTCTGTTTGTAAAGAAAGCCCAAAGGCCTCCTTTTTCCCCCTCATTTCACCCCCACTTAGCCTCTTTTCTTTTCCCCTTGTCTCCCTTTCTATTCCCCCACTTACCCCCTAAATCTTCCCAAAACCCTCATAAAATCCCTCCCTTACCCTTTGTTGGCCATAACTCCCCTTTACCCCTCTATCGTTACCTTCCTTTGGTGTAAAAATGCACTAAAAGGGGTTAAAAACCCACTTTCCGACCTTATTATAAGGCCTAGCCCCTTTCCCGCTAGCCCCTCAAACCACTTCCCACACATGCCCATGCACTGGGACCAAGCGCTTAAGTCCCAAGTGCTATTCGCAATCGGAAGACCGGGCGGGTACCAATTCCTTTGTAATGTCAAAAACCCTGACGCGATTGTTTTATAACGTTAAGACTAGTGTTGCGTTCACAATCGTTGATCTTCCGCGGAGATCGGACGGCGGAGCGCCAATCGCAGGCCCCCGCCCAATCGCAATCGCAACTCTCGATTCCCGATCGCATTCCCCCTCCGATTGATTGTGAGTCGTTGATCTGGCCTTCGGATCTAACGGCCATCGCTCAATCACAAGTCCCCTTCCGATCGCAATCGCAAACCTTCTCGTCTGACTCCCGATTGCGATTCGTCGATCCAATCTCAGCCGTCCATCCGATGCAGATCCGACAGTCATCGCACTAATCGTTCCATTCCTCCGATCACAATCGCAAGTCCTATTTCCCTATCCCCGATTGCGATTGCTTCGATTACATCCCGATCGTTCATTCCTCCCCCAGATCAACGACCATCGCTCAATCGCGTCCCCACTCCCAATCGCAATCGGAACTTGTTAAAAGTGTGTTGCGTTTCACTCCCACTCCGATTTGCGATTGTGATTTTCATACCCGGTCCCACATCCAATGCTTTGCTCCCTTGTTTTTTGGTGATTTCCTTTTTTATTCGCCCAAAGTTAATTGTTGGGTTTTTATAATGTTAATCATTTCTCCACCGCTTTGCGTTCTTTCCACAGTTCCTACGCTATTCTGCTACCATTCCGCCGCCTCCGTAGTATTTCCTCTGCCGCCATTGCCCGGGCTTTAAACAGTTTATTTTATTGTGCAGATAGCATAGAGAAGCCATTACAGCCGCCAGCATAGCAGCAAAGACGAGTTCTGAAGGGATTCAAGCCGGCTAATAGAAGATTAACAATTATAATCCCATGTTCAAAGGATCGAAGCACAGTTTGAAGGTTCAAGCACACTGTCAAAGTCTTATCTGTGTTTAATATCAACAAAGTACTCCTCTCCAGATGTACACCTTCCTACAAGAAATCTCCATGCCCACTCGAGCCCTGAGACAATTAATTACACTAACTGAAGCACATTTAAGATAGTTAGGCAGCAGTTATGAGGTATGGAGAGCCTTGCAGTCTTGTCACCCAGTTCGTTTATTCAGAAAGGCTAGTGCAGAGCTCCAAACACCAGAAAGGACTCCAAAGAAATATCCGAGGTCAATCTCGGCCTGACAGAGACTCCCCAGACAGACTACAGAGTACATGCAGTGCTGCAAAAAGCCATTAAATAGTATGGGCGTGGACACTTCTGCCAATTCTGTCTTAATGAGATCAATTAATTTTCTATCTACCTCTGTTTCTTTCTTCTCCTATAAGAACTCCGGAGAACATATTGTAAAGGTTGTTGTTCAGTTGTTGTTGCCTTGCTGCGTAGTTACTGTTAGAGGGATTCCTTTTTTACTGTTAGAATAGTCTTGGGAGGGAGTAGCAGAGTAGTGTGTATGTAATAGGTTGGGAGGAGAATGTTTGGATTGTATTAGCCATTGAGCTACAATGTACATGACTGATCTTGCATCAATTAATCAAGCACATTTCATAGGATCCTGGTCTATTACTATTGGTGATGTTTTTCTAACTCTGTATATTACATTTTCATACTGTTTCATGTTCTTCTGGTAGGCAACATAAGTATAACATAGGATTCACCCTTGTTAGGTGCCCTATGTTTCCTGCTCTCCCCACCTTTAATGTTTTCTTCTTAGTGTGTGATATGAGAATTGGTTTCAGTCAATTTTACCAGTGTAGTGGATGTTATTGCCTGCTCTCTGATGTATGAATTGGTTGAATCAGTTCTTAGATGTTCTTGCTGGGTTTATACTGGAAGGTTTGGGAACAATCGGAATAAGTGTTAGCCCTGTCCACTAGGATCGTTGCGCGACCAGCTAGCCCTTCTAAGATCCCTGTGTTAATCTTATCTCTGTTTTCCCTTGGAGTTGCTAAAGCAGACCTAGAGTTAAATGACCTCTGGTCCGATCTATAAGCAGCCCCTTTGTCCCTCTTTGAGAGCTGCCTTTGAGTATGTCCAAGCAGGTCTGGAGTTAAATTACCTCTGACTTGATCTATAGACAGAAATTGGGTTGCTTTCCTTCTTTCACTCTTTTTCCTTAACGTTCCATCCCATCATCTATCTAAGAAGATCCTTTAGTGTAGATGTCTTGCCCTTTGAAAGCCTTGGCTAGTGGATGCAAGTAATTCCCTTTCATGAATCCATAGCCCAATGGATGGCACTTTCTTGACCCATCCTCCTTGCTGAAACATCCTACTGCTTTGCTCCTTTCCTCCCATTACTTTCCAAGTCTGTGATCTCATGACTCAACCCAACAACCAACCAACCAAATCATTTTAAACCCCTCCTCTGTGCTTCATAACTAGCCTAACATCTCATTTTGAGCTTCAAATATATATCATTCTTTGCTCTATTTGGAGAGATCCCTCTCCGGGTCCAGGAGGGCTAGATCCTAGGTCCTGAAAGTGGTTCTGATGTTGTATCATATTTTGGTCTTGCCAATCTGGCCAAAACATGGGAACCCCAACATAATGGCAACTCCGGTGGGGACGAATCTGAGAGTCAAGAACTGCTAATATTTGGTCTGTTTCCCATTGTCGTCACCAACATAATGGCGACTCCACTGGGG
Organism: Pinus albicaulis; assembly: GCA_034641835.2. Lineage (NCBI taxonomy): Eukaryota > Viridiplantae > Streptophyta > Pinopsida > Pinales > Pinaceae > Pinus > Pinus albicaulis. Next base: position 353,663,109 of record CM076569.1, read on the forward strand.
AAGTAAGCCAATTAGCCTTGATTTGGTAAACCACTGTGGTAAACAGTAAGTTGTAAATCATCCACCTGGCGACTCCACAATTCCTGAATGATAAAGAGATTCCACTGGTGATTAGCAGGCCACTGATTATCTGTGCTTTCACTTAAGACTCCACTGGGAGACCAGTCGCATTACAAAATCAACCTCACCAATGGAAGACTCTGAGTTTAGTCCCCTTGAAGAGTTTCGTTGCGGAATATCAGATATACTGGCTACACTCAGGGGTGAAAACCTTCCAAAGGCTTTTAGTTCCAGCTCAAGATTCAACGATCAACCTAAGCTGAAGGAAGTTTTTTTAGAAGTACTGGCAGAGAGATATGAAGCTGAGATCAAACTTTTGAGCTCACAAGAGATATCATATGAGTTCAGAGACCCGAGAGCATTCTTGGAAAGTCTCCCGCCCCCCAAAAGAGAATTTTCCGCTTCTCTTCGAAATACAAGAAGAAGACAATCCGGTTTTCATGAGCCACACCGAAGATGCAGAGGAAGATGCAATAATCGAAGCTGCCCAGGACGTAGACAACCTACCAATTGTGGCAAGCCAGAAAGAAGAGAGTATACATCTTGCGTTCATTGATCCTGTGGCAGAGTACATGGAGGCCCTGACTTGCTCAAATACTCCAGCAATAATCTCCAGCACAGGCCAGATTCATCAGGAATGGTCACTACTGATGGTGACCATAGTTTTGAAGAACCATAGGTAGAGCACCCTGTGGATATCCCTGACAGGCAGCCAATGCTTATATCCTTTTTTTCTACTGCTTGATTGGCTACATTGGCATTATTGTATCACCTAGGACCTCAGATATTTCTAGTAGAGTAGGGTAGGTAGGAAGTCTGAAATAAGCTCAGCCTGTGAGCATGTAGTTAGTTGTTTTAATTTCTGCAAAGTCCAGTGAGTCAGACAGTCTAATCCTGGCTTGACTATTTTCAATTTCTGTCTTAGAATGTAGAGAAGGAACCTGCTAGACAGTCTAATCCTAGCAGGTAGTAGTGTAGGTAGAGAAACATATGAGACCAACAGTCTAATCTGGTCTCATGGGGTAATAAGGGTAGAAGTAGAATAGGTTTATTTTTCCTGTTTTGTAAAAATTGATGATGTAAAAGGGTCTGCAAGTCCAAATGCACCTAAGAAGAAAATGTTAGGACTTTAGTGTGGGTAGGTAGCTGTTTGGGAGAAATTTCACTACTGATATGATGTCTTCAGGATTTTTGGCAGCTGATCAAAGAGAGGAAAGGATGGTTCAAGCAGTAGGCATCTGGCCTACACCAAGAGATCAATTTCTGAATTTTTGACTCCTTCAAGAAGAAGCCATCCCCATGTGGATCCACTGTTAGCCCCCCTATGAAATTTTTGACAAGCAATAGGGGGCTAAATTGTTTTTGAGCCTTCAAGGAATGCATTTCCCTTGTAAATGCATCATCCTTGAAGCCTCTTTGTGTCTTTGTCCTTTGATAAAATCCCCTCTGCTGATTTCCATCATGAAGCCTCTCTTTTTGTAAAGAAATGCCCAAAGGCCTCCTTTTTCCCCCTCATTTCACCCCCACTTAGCCTCTTTTCTTTTCTCCTTGTCTCCCTTTCTATTCCCCCACTTACCCCCTAAATCTTCCCAAAACCCTCATAAAATCCCTCCCTTACCCTTTGTTGGCCATAACTCCCCTTTACCCCTCTATCGTTACCTTCCTTTGGTGTAAAAATGCACTAAAAGGGGTTAAAAACCCACTTTACGACCTTATTATAAGGCCTAGCCCCTTTCCCGCTAGCCCCTCAAACCACTTCCCACACATGCCCGTGCACTGGGACCAAGCGCTTAAGTCCCAAGCGCTATTCGCAATTGGAAGACAGGGTGGGTACCAATTCCTTTGTAATGTCAAAAACCCCGACGTGATTGTTTTATAATGCTAAGACTGGCATTGCATTCCGCACCATTGATCTTCCGCGGAGATCGGACGGCGGAGCGCTAATTGCAGGCCCCCGCCCAATCGAAATCGCAACTCCCGATTCTCGATCGCGTTCCCCCTCTGATTGATTGTGATCCATTGATCTGGCCTTCGGATCTAACGGCCAGCTCTCAATCGCAAGTCCCCTTCCGATCGCAATCGCAAACCTTCTCGTCCGACTCCCGATTGCGATTCGTCGATCCAATCTCAGTCGTCCATCCGATGTAGATCCGACGGTCATCGCACTAATCGCTCCATTCCTCCGATCGCAATCGCAGGTCCTATTTCCCTGTCCCCGATTGTGATTGCTCTGATTACATCCCGACCGTTCATTCCTCCCCCAGATCAACGGCCATCGCTCAATCGCGTCCCCACTCCTAATTGCAATCGTAACTTGTTAAAAGTGTGTTGCGATTCACTCCCGCTCCGATTTGTGATTGCGATTTCCGTACCCGGTCCCACATCTAATGCTCTGCTCCCTTGTTTGTTGGTGATTTCCTTTGTTATTCGCCCAAAGTTAATTTTTGGGTTTTTATACTGTTAATCATTTCTCCACCGCTTTGCGTTCTTTCCACAGTTCCTTCGCTGTTCTGCCACCATTCCACCGCCTCCGCAGTATTTCCTCCGCCGCCATTTCCTGGGCTTTAAACAGTTTATTTTATTGTGCAGATAACATAGAGAAGCCATTACAGCCGCCAGCATAGCAGCAGAGATGGGTTCTGAAGGGATTCAAGCTGGCTAATGGAAGATTAACAATTATAATCCCATGTTCAAAGGATCGAAGCATAGTTTGAAGGTTCGAGCACACTGTCAAAGTCTTATCTGTGTTTAATATCAGCAAAGTACTCCTCTCCAGATGTACACCTTCCTACAAGAAATCTCCAGGCCCACTCGAGCCCTGAAACAATTAATTACACTAACTGAAGCGCATTTAAGATAGTCAGGCAGCAGTTATGAGGTATGGAGAGCCTTGCAGACTTGTCACCCAGTTTTTTTATTCAGAAAGGCTAGCACAGAGCTCCAAACACTAGAAAGGACTCCAAAGAAATATCCAAGGTCAAACTCGGCCTGAGAGAGACTCCCCAGACAGACTACAGAGTACATGCAGTGCTGCAGAAAGCCATTAAATAGTATGGGCGTGGACACTTCTGCCAATTCTGTCTTAATGAGATCAATTAATTTTCTATCTACCTCTGTTTCTCTCTTCTCCAATAAGAATTCCTGAGAACATATTGTAAAGGTTGTTGTTCAGTTGTTGTTGCCTTGCTGCGTAGTTGCTGTTAGAGGGATTCATTTTTTACTGTTAGAATAGTATTGGGAGGGAGTAGCAGAGTAGTGTGTATGTAATAGGCTGGGAGGAGAATTTTTGGATTGTATTAGCCATTGAGCTACAGTGTACATGACTGGTCTTGCATCAATTAATGAAGCACATTTCACAGGATCCTAGTCTATTACTATTCGTGATGTTTTTCTAACTCTGTATATTACATTTTCATACTGTTTCATGTTCTTCTGGTAGGAAACAGAAGTATAACATAGGATTCACCCTTGTTAGGTGCCCTATGTTTCCTGCTCTCCCTACCTTTAATTTTTTCTGCTTAATGTGTGATCTGAGAATTGGTTTCAGTCAATTTAACCAGTGTAGTGGATGTTATTGCCTGCTCTCTGATGTATGAATTGGTTGAATCAGTTCTTAGATGTTCTTGCTGGGTTTAAGCTGGAAGGTTTGGGAACACTGGGGATAAGTGTTAGCCCTGTCCACTAGGATCCTTGCGCAACCAGCTGGCCCTTCTAAGATCCCTTTGTTAATCTTATCTTTGTTTTCCCTTGGAGTTGCTAAAGCAGACCTAGAGTTAAATGACCTCTGGTCCGATCTATAAGCAGCCCCTTTGTCCCTCTTTGAGAGCTGCCTTTGAGTATGTCCAAGCAGGTGTGGAGTTAAATGACCTATGACCTGATCTATAGACAGAAATTTGGTTTCTTTCCTTCTTTCACTCTTTTTCCTTAACGTTCCATCCCATCATCTATCTAAGAAGATCCTTTAGTGTAGATGACTTCCCCTTTGAAAGCCTTGGCTAGTGGATGCAAGTAATTCCCTTTCATGACTCCATAGCCCAATGGATGGCACTTTCTTAACCCATCCTCCTTGCTGAAACATCCTACTTCTTTGTTCCTTTCCTCCCATTACTTTCCCAGTCTGTGATCTCATGACTCAACCCAGCAACCAACCAACCAAATCATTTTAAACCCCTCCTCTATGCTTCATAACTAGCCTAACATCTCATTTTGAGCTTCAAATATATATCATTCTTTTCTCTATTTGGAGAGATCCCTCTCTGGGTCCAAGAGGGCTAGATCCTAGGGCCCAAAAGTGGTTCTGATGTTGTCTCATCTTTTCATCTTGCCAATCTGGCCAAAACATGGGAACCCCAATAGGAAGTACCTCCATGATTTCACAAATGGAAGAGGGCCCTTCACACAATGGGGATCTTTCCCTTAGCAAGCCATTATACATTTTTACATCCCCTTCAGAAATATGGAATGGAGTTTGTTTCATGGTTCCCTCCAATGCATGCAAAGTGTTTGATGTTTTGATACATAGAGATTCACAGTGATTTTCACCAAATTCTCTCACCAACCCTTTAGTGAATCCATCATATGATTCTACATTTTCATGATAGAATGAAGTATAATTTTCAAACCAAAAACCATGAGCCATACCTTTGAGTTGCGACGCTGCTACTCCAATGGCCTCATATTCTTCCTCCATTCTTCCTACAGTGCAAGTGGGAAATGTACTGTGTTGTGGATCTACATTAGTGGCTGAATGCTCACACCCAACGTGGTCACAACTAGGGCTTGATTCATCCATAAACCCTCTTAGGAAATCTTTCCAGTTTTCCCTTTCTATCTCCTCAATATCTTCAATGATACCCTCCATGGTCTGGAAAAGAAAAAGGGAGACCTCCTCTTCTGTCATTCCTCTTTTCTTCTTTTCTCTGTACATCTCCTCTTCTAAATGAGGAGCTTCTACTTCTAATGGCGTATTATCTTGGGCTGCACAGGCTGAGCCAATATTGATGCTCTGATACCACTGTAATGTTCCTTTTTCGGGAATTTCTGCAATAGGGTCCTCTAGGACGCTGTATAAGGAAGGAAATGAAAAAATAAGCTGAAGGGGCACTTGGATCCCCTTGTCAGCTCACTAAAAACTTCTCTTCCAGAAGTTCAGCCCAAAGAAATGTCTCTAGATGGGTTATTCAAATCTCCCCAAACTAGATCTCTTAGAAAATTCTCAATGGGGGAGCTTACAGCAGTACATGAAAATAACCTTTAAACTCTTCAATTCTGAATACAACATAAGATGAAATATAAAATAGCCATCATGTTCATTAATATATCAGCAACAATATACAAAAATATCATGAGGAATAAACCCCTCATGCAATGGGAATCACTCTCCAAGGATTAACACATGTAATACAGATCTAAAATATAGATTTCCCTCCTCCAATGATGCTCTTTGGTAGAAGGCTGATCCCTCTACCCAAGATCAATCCTCCTGATGAGCTCTATGAACACTCTCAACACTGTCTACATGAAAATAATGCAGTTTCAGCCATAGATTGCACTGTGAGAGATGCTGAATTATTGGCCTGGTGCCAAAGATATGAAATGATGCCCGAGAGTCTCCTCTATTGCTCCGCCAAAGAATATGCAATATCTCCAAATAATGAATCTCTGAGTTCCTCTCTTGCTGCACCCAACAACACAACATTTTCTACCCAACAAGAAAACTCTATACTGAAGGAGGTAGCTTTGGCCAAATGCCAGAATGAGGAAATGGAGCTCAAAACCTCTCCTTCCTTGAGGATGAGGTAGGCATTCCCGACCGGGAACACCCTTGGGTTCAAGAACACTACAACCCTGCTAAACAGCCTGGGGATGCAAGTCTTTACAGACCCAATGAAAATAATAAGTTAATGCATAATGAAAATGGGGTTCCATCTCCTCCTTATAAAGAAAATGAACTCATCTCACCATGAGTCCCATCCACAGTTGCTACCTAGCTCATGCAAGTGGAGCCTCCTCGAAAACTGCGCTACCTTGTCATGAAGATTCCCTCTCTTGGATAGTGTTGTTGACTTAGTCAATGATGGCTAAATCGAAGTGATCCTGATCATGTTCACACCCATAGGTGCTTAATCCAGCTGCTTATTCATCCTCCTTTCACACAACAAGTGTTATTTCTCTATCTAAGGGGGTTAAGGGGTCTCCTTGACCATTTTATTCAACAAAATAAAAATATGCAAACTATAATGTTCCTTTTAGCTTGAGGCTAAAAATTGGGAACATTACATATGGAATGCTGCTACATTGCAGAATGCTCATGAACATGAAAAACACATTCATAGATGGTACACTCCTATTGGAAATGTTAAATAACATGAATCTACAAATATATGGATCATACAAAGATGGGAGTGAATATCTAAACTCCCAAACACAATTTCAAGTCAATCAGAAAAGGATTTCCTGGAATATGCAAAAAGTACAAAATGTGGTGTAGCCCTAGGGCTGAGTAGCAGCTACAACTCGATGTCTAGATGGATATGGTTGAAGACGAAACATGAGATGAATGAACCTACTCCAATGGATATTCCAAGTGAAAGTTTGATCCTAACACTGAATATCTCACCCTCCAATCAATCACTGCAACCCCTCACTAAAATAACGCAGTCATAGAGGGACACTACGTTGTAGGAGATAGAAAATATGTTGGCCAAGTGCCAAGATCTGCAATAAGCTCCAAAATATTCCTCACTGATCTCCCAAAGGAAAGAAAGCTTCCTCCTCTCAAAAACAAGCTCCAGAAGTGGTGTTATCAACCCTCCACTCCAACACCCTACAACACAACCCAGTTCTAAACAAAAACAGTGTTGTAGCTGAAGGAGGTAGCTTGGCCTCAAGCATGGATGTGGAGAAATGAAGTACAAGATCCCTCAAGAGGCCTCTCAATAAAGGAGAAGTAATTCCTAAATAGGAATGCCTTGTGCTAAGCAACACAGCAATCTCAACTAAACAGTTGAAGAAAGCACAATAGTCATGCAGACCATAAAATCAATAATCCATATCATGTCTTGGTCCCTCCTTATATACAAGTGGAAGCCTTCTCACCTTGGGTCCCACTCATTAGGGTTTCCTCCACCAAGGAATATTCCTCCCACTATCACTGTGTTGTCTCCATAGATGATATCCACCTTCCATTCCAACGCTATTGACTTGGTCAAACTTGACCTTGTCCACATGTAATTGCCCCTATTCACACATGAGGGTGTGAAATCAAGCTATTATAATGATCCCTTTTCACATCATGAGGTATTTTATTCCTATTTTAGAAATGTATGGGCCTCCTTACCCATTTATTCATCTCCTAGGTGTCAAAAGAAAAAATTAATATTCCAATTAGCTGCATGCTAATTTTAGAATATTACAGTCATCCCCTCCCAATTGTTGCTTGTCCTCAAGCAACTGCAAGGATAGAACTAAGAAGTCTCCCCTCCTCCTCCTGTAGCATCCTCATATGATGAATGCCTCCAAGGAATAATATGTTGTCTCATCAATAAATCTCCATATTTCCCCTCCCAAGCATGCAAGCTAGTTAAATAGCTATCATCGTAAAGAATTAAAATACTGAAGGAGGCAATAAGGTGTTGTCTAGAGGTCCCTTTGAGGCATGGGATCTGAAATGCATTGGGAATCATCATTCCCATGTGGATCCTCTTGTTATTCATCAGTAATTTTTTCCTTTGTGGATGACTAAATGCTTATCCTAAGATTTCTAGAAACAAATTTCATAAACATCGTGAGTTCTAGAAATCTCACTGCCTTCATTATCCTTAAGATAATTTTTCACTATTTCATCATTCCATCATGTCAAGCTCTGCTTACCAGTCCTAGAAAACCGATTAGGAGTTCATGTCACTCATTTTGTCTATATTTTTCACCTTTGGCCCAAATCCTCTATTTTGTTTTACCTAAAACCCACACTGCTACCTAGGGCCACCAATCAAACAGCTCTATTGTGTCTCCCAAAAATACCCCAAGAATTTATGGTCTCAAAACTATCTCTGTAGGCTCTTTAGATAAATCAAGTACGTTGAATTTTGGATCTTCAATACATTAGTTTACCATAAACTCTGTTTTACACTTGATGACACCAAAGTCTATGTTTTCAATCCAAAAACTAAGTCCTAGGAACCTTCCACTATGTCACCTAGGGTTTTAGAGGTCATAGGGTGGATTTGGTATCCTAAAAATATTTGTTCCATCTCTATAAAGAGACTGCTTTCAGAGAAGAGAAGGGACAAGTAGCTTTGTCTAGAACTGATCAAAGGGCCATTCAAGAAAGTACTCATTGGCCTAGAGCACAAATTCTACAAGGGACAACCACCCTTGCTCACATTTCCACAAAAGGATCAAGATGGCCATCATGCCTAAAAAGAGGTAAGGTAATGGAGGAAATCATCACAATGCGACCATCTACAACAAAGAGAAAGGCAACAGGCATATGTTTTAGAAAATCAAGGTTTTTGTGGCTAATTGACAAAACAATGTGCTAAAGCAGAAAATCAGTACAAAGAATACAAGGATAGAAATCACCTCATCCAATGCAAATTGAAGATTTTTATAAATAATAAATGAGTTTTTAAATGTTTTAGAGAACTTAGAAGACAACACTGTTTAATTTTTTCTAACAGCCCTAAAACGTAGGAGTTTGGAAAGAATGACAAACAGGTCAAATAATGATGATACGGCCTCCTTAATAACAATAGATGGCATTTCAGGGGGTATTCAAGCTGCCCTCTAGGGTTTGAAAAAGAAGCACTAATTTCACCTCACCAAAACGAGAAGATGGCAAAGAGTATTAGTGCAATGGCCTGAGTTTTCAAAAAATTATGATCAGAGGTCTTAAAAAGGATCAAAAGAGGGCAAAAGAGGGCAAGCATAAGGTCAAATGCCCAAGGAAGGAATTGAGATATATCACTATCAAAATGGTCAAAGGACCAAACATGTAATTAGTCTAAAAATAGAGCAGAGAAGCCTCCAACAAGGATTTCCTTATCAAAAGTATATTCTGCAAAAGATAGCTAGCCATGAGTGACACTTCTGTAGGATTGTCAAACATGGCTACCTACAGGAACATTGATAAAATCAAACAAACCTAATGTATCTCCTAATGATGGCACATATGAAGAATAAAGGAGCTGTTGATGCCAACTACTATGGTTTTCACACCAAGAGGTTTTCATTGCTTTAAAGAGAAAACATGACAGAATGTTAGTTGAAAGAAGGTCAAAATTCTTCTCTTCAATCTTATCCACCAAACAATTGAAGGCATAAAATATGTCGGACTGAAGATTCGAAGGTGAAGGTGTCAAAATTGTTACTAGTTTAATGTTTACAAGTTTTGAAATTCATGAAAAGGATAAAGTGGATAAAACCTTCAAAAAAGAGCACTAATGTAACTGAATGACTTTTTCCTGAAAAAATTTGTCAAAAATGACCTTTTTCTTTTCAAAGAACTGGTTCATGCTTCCAAAATATGGGTAAGAGTCAAATTTTAAGCTTGTTAAAGGTTTTTCAATACAAGGGAAGCATCAAGATGCTATAGCTATGGCAAAAAACCAAATTTTCTTAGATTTCTACCACCTGTAGGACAAAAGGACTAAAAAGTTAGCGAAAAAGGCAAGAAAGAGAAAAAACATTAGAAAAGTGGGTTTGAACATGAAATTATTTTTCAAAAAAGGGTAAAGGCCTTCCTTCCCTCCTCCCAAACTCATTTTTGTCTTTGAAAGAGAGATAGAGAGCTGTTGAATCATTTTTAAGGGTTTTTCTGCAAACTGGTTGAAATTTCTCTAGCGTTGCGCATAGGCGGAGGCGCTACGCACAGAGCCTCTAGCATTGCACACAGGGGAGAAAGGGTAGTGTTAAACAACATTTTTTTGTGCATATAAGGACTGGTGCTACGCATAGGTGGTGGCGCTATGCACACGCCCAGTTCAGAGCCCAAAGTGCCCACATCAACGGCGCTTTGCACAGAGGAAGGCTCGATAGGACCATGCAAAGGCCCAAGCTGTCCACAAAGTTGCAGACGCTGCGAATACACCAGCTTGACAGGCCCGACAGCTCGCTCGAGGCACCCACAGCCTTTCGGCGATACACATAGGCCTGCATAACACCCGACCCAACCCGACACTGCACAAAGAGGCACGATAGGAATGACCAGTTGGGTGGCGCTGCGCACAAAGGAAATTTGGCCAGGGTTGCGAAAACGTGGCCAAAATCATCCTTTTCCTCCTCAAAGTTTTCCCCAGGCTTCTGAACAAGTTAAAAAGGTTGGTGGTAATCTTTCTTTGCCATCCAAGTGATATTTTTGCATCTATAATCAAATAAGGGTAAGAAAAACCTAAATTGGCTAAAAACCCTAATCTTCATGGAAAACTCTCATTTAACCTTCTAGGGAGAAATTTACCAGTTTAAGAGTGGTCATTGGTGTAAATACACTCAGTACAAGCTAGCCATCCTTCAAACCATGAAATCATTCCTATACTTCTTCCATTTTTCCTCCATTTGTTAAAATCTGCCCTCACCATCACTCATTTCTCCTCCCTAGACCTAAAAACACTCACAAGCTAGAAACCAATTTGTTCAAGGATACAATCAGTCACTATGTCCAGAGAGGATATAAGTACTAGTAGTGATGAAGGCCAAGGTCCTATCAATCCAAAACACAAGGGAGGAAGAACTAATAGGTTTGAGCCCTTGGATACAATTCAAATCACCTCTTCTCCCATGATTCTTGCATGTTTTCAAGATGCTGGATGCTATTAGTTCTATGAGAGGGTTAAACAGGTCCAAAACCACTCAGATTTGACTAGGTTGTTCATTCTCAATTAACCAAACAACCAGGTCAACCTAGCAGGAGTAAATTTTGAGCTATCATATGAATCCATTGCTAAAGCCACAGGGATACTAGATGTGGGTGAGAGATGGTTCAAGCAGAAAAAATTGGCCTTAAGCTACTATGAGCCCTTCCTCAAACCTAGGTATCAATAGGGCTGCAAGACTATTTTCCCCTTCTCTCACTTGCTAGAGAGATATGCTCGAATGATGAGGCAGATCATCACATACTGCACTTGTGAGGGGAGGTACTCTAGGCTCTGTTCATATCACATAAGGCTACTAATGCCCTTCACCAGGGTTAAATTGCTAAACCTGCCATAATATCTCTACCAGAGCATTGCTAAAATGGCTTCAGTAGTCAAGAAAAGGAGTTATGCCCACAAAATGCAAAGCCTTTTTCATCACTCTTTGGTTAAGATGATTGTTTTACACCAGCTATAGCAGCAAGGAATCCCTTCGAAAGTTTTTATCTCACATGATGTATTTGCAAATCCCCAAGCCTTCGTTCATAAAAATGTTCCTTCAACTTCACACCCTCTTACCTCCACTCCTCCATCACCCCCGAGAGATCATGTTCCATCACCTCCACGCATGCCTTCTCCATAAGGAAACTTGCCTCTTTCTTCTTCTCCTTATGCATCAAATGAAGATGATGATAGTGGTAATGAGGAACAAGAGGATGACAATGGAGATGAAGAAATCAGCTAGGCAGAGATAGAGTTTAATGAGGAACAAGAGGATGACAGTGGTAATGATGGAAAAGGGGGTGACAGTAGTAATGATGAACAAGAAGATGATGGTAGAAATGATGAAAACAGTGGGGCAGACATAGAGTTTAATGAGGAAGAGCAGGAGGATGATGATGACGAGGAAAAGGAAGATGAACATGGTAGTCATGAAGACAAAAATAGTGAGCACTTGGAGGAAGGCAATGATGGTAATGATACCAATGAATCACTCCCAAGTACAAGAAAAGGTGGTGCTGATGAAAAAAATGCGGACCTAGAAGATAGTGAAGACAATGATGAGGATGACAGTCAACAAGAAAATGAACATGACAATCAAGAGGAAAATGTGGATGAGCATGATAATGAGCCCAGTCATAGTGAAAATAGTGACAATATGGATGAAGATAATGAACATGAAGAAATAGAAGGTAATAAAGAAGAAATAGAAGATCAAGAAGGGGAAACCAGTGAGGGACAAACATAATTTGATGAAGGGGACAATGATAAAGAAAATGTCACTGATAGGACAGTCAGTGAGAAAAAGGACAAGAAAAGAGATAGTCATGACAATCATGACAACTATCATGACTGTCATAACAATAATTAGTCTCTTAATGATAATGAGAATGAAAGTGACAATGCAAGGAATGATGAAGAAAAGGACACTAATGAGGAACAAGGTCAAAGTGAGACAAGTGAAGAAGTTGCTGATCAAATTAAATGCCAATTTGGCATTATAGAAGGCAGTGAGGAAAATGAAGATGATGATGGTGCTCAAGGCCAAGACAATAGTGATCAAATAGAGCATGAGGTGATTTATGGAGACCATAGTAAAAATAAAGGAGTTGATGACAACACCAAGGATCACAGCCAAGATAAGGACACTACCAAAACCATCATCACTCCTCTCACATGCACATATCACAAAGGGACAAGGCAAGTGTTTGTTGCCTCCAAAAGGCAAGGGGCCTTGCCATCTACATCAACTCCAAAGCTAGACAAGGGCAAGGAAAAGATGGAAAAGGGTAAGCATCAGGTTAAGGTGAGGAGAAGTTAGAGAATCAAGAAAGCTACTCAAGATCCTCAATTCATTGATCTAGACAGTGACAATGAGGACAAGGAGATGACCACCAGATTGCTACTCCTCACCAAAGATGCAAAAATTAATGAGTGGGAGAGATATTTTGAGATGGTTCAAAATTTCATCCAGTATTACAAGAATGAGCACAAGAACTTCAAGAAGGTGAAAAGGGGCCTTGGTCTCCAAAAGAAAATGACAAAGCGTTATGTAAAGAGAAACAAGCTTGCTTGTGCCAAACTGAAGGAGGCACTCATGGACATAAAAAACCTAAAAGAAGCCAAAGAGAATCATAGCCTTGGAGTTTTGGCTAAGGCTTCTCAACAGGTTTCCAAGACCTCTTGAGGCACCACTCCACGAATTTTGGGCAAATTTGAACAAAATTTTGTTTTTTTGAAATTTTGAGGCCTTTATGTGAAGCACCCTTGGCGTTACGCAAAAAAATGGTGCATCCACAGCCTGTAAAATTGAAATTTTTTGATTCCTCTCATCATCAGCAGTCTGCACAAAATTTTAGATCATTTGGAGTAGTTTTGACCCCCCAAAAGGTTGAAAAACACCTAAATTTTTACCATTCTGCCTCATTTACAAGCAAGGTGTTGCGCATAGAGTAGTGTTGGGAGAATACATTTATAGACAATAAAATGGAACCCATTCAAGAAAATTCAAGAATTTATGGAAATTATACTCATAAAGCTTTCCAACGAGCCATCACAGAACCAAATCCAACACTGGGAAGGGGTCCAAAACTTAGTCACAAAAGACCCTATTTTCTGTTGAAGTGGCGCTATGCACATAGACTATCTAAGTGTGTTTTGGACCAAAAGTCAGAAAAACACACTCATTTATTGCAAAATGATATTTTTGAGTTTTTTGAGGCAAAAAATTCTAGAATTAGGTCCAAATAGTTATTATGGCATTTATTTCTTAGGATATTATGTGTCTTGGGCCTTGCATGGTCCCTCAGCCATAAATGACATTTATGGATGAATTTGACATTTTCCTACCATATTTAGGGTTTTTTCCCTCTCTTGCTAAGATAAATAGAGCATGAGGTCTTCATTGTAAATGTTGGCATCTGATGAGATTTGAGAGCAATACATGGTTTATTTGAGCTTAGAGAAGAAATTGGTGTTGTGGAGTTGATGAATTCATTGTTTGGCTTGATGATGGAGAAGCATGTTTGCAGGATTCCTTAGCTTGGTGAATGGTGATGTCTTATTAATTTGTTTATGTCTTCTTGTATGATTAAGTTTCATACTTCTTGCTTGATATAAGTCAGAAAAGTATAGGTTGAGACATGCTCTTTGAGGCACCTCAGTCCTACTGTTTGTTATAGCCTTGATGTTTTCTTCTGTTTGGTAAGCTTAAGGAATTCTTGATTTCTCCTTAGGTTCACCTAAAATTGTTTTGTTTCATGTATGGTTAGTATTCTAGTTTACAAGTATGATTCATGGCATGCCTTGCTTATTTGAAGCTTTCAAAACTCTATCTTGAAACCTTTCTTTGGAATATTGTCTGCTAGGTTAAGTCAAAGAGGCCTCGTTCGATATTGCCCTTTATCCATGCTTATCTAATTGTTTTAGAGTTAGTTATAGTTTGATTTATGATTTTTAGGAGTTCCCTCTTCATAGATTAAGGTATTTTTAATCTTGTATGTTTTCCCAAATTCTTGAGGTGAATTTACTGAAGTTAGAAGCTCTTATGCTCTCTATGTTTCACTGACATTTTTATCTTGGATATTTATTTGTTTAAAATATTATCATAGAGTAAATGGTTTGCCCTAGCTCATGCTTATTATCTTATGCTAATCATATTTAGGACCTCCTTTTTCATAGGTACTTGAAAAAGGATTCTTGATTTCCCTTTTCCCTACCTTATTCACAAGCTTGATGTCCACCCCACTTCACTCATAAACTTAAAGGATCCATTAACCTTGCTAAATTGGCCTTGCACTGCACTCTAATTCATTATTGAGACACCCTTGACATTTATTGACTCCATAGCCCAATGATTTAAAGACCTCTCACTCCACCTATTCTACCAGTTCATCTCACCCAACCAAAACAATCAAAAAAACCCCACACTTAACAACTAGCCTAAAATCAAAACCCTAAAGCAAAAATAACACATCATTTTCACCCAATAGAGAGATCCCTCTCTGAGTGCAGGAAAGCCAGGTCCTAGGACTCCAAAGACTGGTTTCATGTTACCCTGTCATTTGGTCTACCAATCTACAAAATCACGAGACACTAACATTCTGGCAATCACGATGGAACCCTAAGTATATAGTTGCCTGAATACCTCTTAAGACTCATTAGATCCTCAGTTTGACAAATAGAAGTTCTAGTAAATCTACCAGCTCATCCCCATCACTAACACAATGATGATCATGATGGAAACTCTGAGTCAGTGACAAACTAAGTATCCCTTACGACTTCAGAAACCTCTGTCAAATCATAGAGAACTCACACTATCAGCCAAAGAGTAGACTCTGTTTGTTTCAACATCTTAGCAAAATGATTATTCAGCTGTAAGGCACGCTTACAAACCTTATGGATACATATAGGAACTTATAAAACCAAAAAACACCATTATATTGGTTTTTTGTTAGTTATTAGTGGTGGACCATAAACATACATTCTTAAAACAACAGAAAATATCCACCTCGCGACTCCACTAGCCTCTAGTAGGCCTATTACTTCATTAGCACTCATTTGACTACCTAGATTTGTTTCACACCAACCCTAAGAAGTTTATGAACCCAGTTATATACTGTGAGAGTTTACCAAGCATCAGAAGAGGCCATCCTTCAGAAAATAGTCCTAAAAATTTCAGCCTGTTTGAATTTTGAAGTTTGAAATCTGGCTTCACATAGGATCAGTACTAGATCTCATCCAGACCAAAACCCTCCCAACATAGTTGATGACCCAGAAAGGATTTTGTGGCAAACTTCTAGATCTGGAAACTTAACCACTATTAGGACCATCCATAGAGCATGCTCTATACCTAAACATCTTACAACCTTGCAAGATCCCTAGTTTGAACTACATCATACAAGGAACCTCTTTACAAACATGTCTCAAACTGATATTGACCAAACTGAATTTGAACCCTTAGATTTGTAGCAAAGTTCTAGTAGAGAAGCCTCTCCTTCTACACCACCTGACCTTCATATTCTCTATCACTTCAACTCTTTCCATACCAAATCTACTCAAAATTAGTTTGTTAGTCCAAGTACTTCCACCACACCCATCCATACCACCACTGTGCAAACCACTCCATTTCATCCTACACCTCCTTTCACTAACCCTCCTATTGTAAATCATCCATGAGCTCCCATCATGGTAGCCTGGTATGCCCCCTTGGTCTTACCTCAACCTCTATTGCCTTTGCCAAATGATTATCAATCCAAGATCCCTCATTTTACAGGAGCTGAGTCCATTACTTCCCAACAACATGTAGACAAGATCAATGATGCTTTTGATTACATGGATATAGAAGAAGAAAATATTAAAATGAGGATCTTTGCACAAAGTTTAGGAGAAAAGGAAAAAAAATGGTTCAAATAATTAACTCCTAACACAATACATGATCTCCCTTCCCTTTACCAAACATTCATAAATAAGTGGAAAGTCAAGACAAATCCCCTCCAAATCCTATCGGAATATAACAATCTTAAAAGGAATGTAAGGGAAAGTATGTAAGACTATTGCACCAGGTTTAACAGTGTATACAATGCCCTCCCACCTCACTTGAAAGCTTCACAAGGCCTAGCACTAGTGAAATTCTCTGAAGGTTTTGACCCTAATATGACTTTCCAATTGAGAGAAAGAGACCCTAAAACCTTAGAAGAAATGCAAAGGGTAGCTACTAGTGTAGAGATAACCTACAAGGATGAGACCATGCCCTCAACCTCCTCTTCGAATACCAAAATGGATAGCCTAATGAGAACTATGGAGAGAATGATAGAAAATATAAACCTAAATGAAAGGACACTCCTAGGGAAAACCAGGCTAATTCCTGAAACAGAAATAGAGCTTAGAACTTCAGAAGAGACACTCCTCAAATCAAACCAAGGGAAAGTGATCAACAAATCAATCCTCCTTTTCAACAAAACTGTGTAGATGGAGAAGAAGGAGAAATTATAGAACCTAAAGAAAGCAATATTAACCTAATAGGTTCTAATAATGAAGATGATGTTTTTCTCACCGAAGAAGAACAAGGTTTCTTTTCCTCACATCAAACTAACAAAAGCTATGAGGATTCTAAAGAATACCGCTTGGGGTTTGAAAATACCATCATGGAAATCCATAAGAAATATGATCTTAGGAGAAAAAGGTACCTAGATTCTATCAAGAAAGGCCAAATAGACCCTTCTGTCATGAAAGTACCTGAAAACACCCTTAAGAAGACAACAGAAAATGCCAACACTATGGCTAAGAAAGCTGAAACAAACAAAGGAAAAATGAGCCAGCCAAATAATGACCCTAGCTGTCCTAGTACCTCCACTAGTGACCCTGAGAAAACCATTTTGTCTAAAGCTCCAAATCAAAGTCAACAGATTAAAAATATGGAAAGGTTCATGGCTAATAAAGCTGATGTGAATATGTCCAAGACACAAGTGCCTTTTAGCTTTGAGGGAGAGATTGCCAAAATCATGATAACTATGCCCCTCAGTGAATTGGTTACTCAACAAGTATATAAGTGTCAGATTTTGAAGGTACTAAACATAGGAAATGATGCTGACACTTTACACTTGGTTGATGACACACCTGAGTTGTTGTTTGGACCCAAAATAGAAGGAAAGTATCAAGAAGGAGCCATTCCCCCTTTCTATGTCAGTTTAAACATACATGAAAAAATATTACATAATGCCATGCTTGATTCTAGTGCCTTCCACAATCTCATGTCGAAAGTTGTGATGGATAGATTAGGCCTAGAAATAACTAAACCTTACAAGGACCTGTACTCCTTTGATTTGAGTAGGGTCAAATGGTTAGGCCTGATCAAGGATATTTGTGTTAACCTGGCATAAGTGCTTGTTAAGAACCTAGTCATGGACATAGTAGTGGCAGATATTCCTCCCAAGTATGGTATGCATTTATCTAGATCTTGGGGAGCCAAGCTTCAGGGGAACCTTCAACTAGATATGTCCTATGCTACCATCCATGTTTTCAATTAGAAGAGAAGATTATACTGGAAGTCACATATGAAATATATGGTTAATAGTCAAAATAGGCCAGACAATACTCCCCTTTATTCTATTATTTCAGATCTTGATTCTTTCATCTTATATAATGAGGAAGACATTGATGATCAAGTATATGAAGTTGAAACACCTCAAGACACACTACAACAACCAAACCAGTCTCTACATGAAGAAATCAGCATTCAGAACTATAGCAGCTCTGAACAAACACATAATGATAAAACTAAACTTGATTTTCTGCAAACTAAAAAAGAAACCTCAAAACCAATAATCAGTTTAGAATATGAAACAGGTTGCTCAAAGGCAGGACAAATCTCAGAAATACAACTGTTCCCTTTTTCATATCTCGAAATGCTAAAATTCCCTCATAGAACAAAAAATTTTGGGAATCTTAATCAAATGAGTCTTATGTTTTTACCTTATCTAGACACTTCATTATCAGAAATTTTTGTCCCTCCAGAAAAGCCCTTAACTCTCACCAATGTTGCCATGAATCCTAAAGGGATGTCTATTGAAACTGATATAGAGGAATACAATGTAGGCAACCTAAGAAGGCGCAAAGTGATTAAGTTATCCAAAGCCTTGTACTTACATGCAAAACTGAAATACATATGGTTATGCAAGAATTTTCAGGATGCTCTTGTATATAGGAGTAAAAGCCCAAAGCTTGATGACATAGACATTGTTCAAAAGGAGCCTTTTTTCAAGAAGAACTATGAAACCTTTGGGAAAATTGTATCATTAACAAAGAAAGCCAAAGGATGCAGACTATGTATGGACTTTAGACACTTAGGCAAAGCCTCCATGGAGATCAAATTCTGTTTTCCCAAGGTCAATCATCATATGCCCAGGATAGGAATTTCTAACAACATGATATTGATTGGTAATGTCTCAGGTTTTCGTGAGATGATACCACTTCAAATCAATCAATACAAAGACATTTTCAAAGTTACTTGGAATAACTACATGCTTGACCAAATGTTTCCTAGAATAAGGAATGTTGAAGACACCTTCTAAGAGGCCATGGCACCTGTTATCAACTTTTTCACCATGATATACATTGATGACATCATCATCTTTTTGGGAGTTGATGAAGAATCCCTTCTTCACTTAAAAAATTTCTTTCACAGAAACAAGGTTTGGAAGCAAAATTAAAAGAAGAAATATAAAGGATAACTTGGCCTGTTTGAAAATTTTTGGTAGAAATCTTGTACCATGCCCTCAAAAATTGATAGCCATGTCCCTTATCTACAAGAGCTGAATGAAAAAGGGTTGGTAGATGATCCTATGGATGATAGGGTGATCATATACCATGGCCATTTAGAGTCTTAGCTTGAATTTCTCACTCATTGTACATATCATGGTTTAAAGAAAAGTTATAGAGAGAAAAAACACAAAAAACTAAAAAATAGAAAAGAGGGTAGATTTGAAAAGAGGTAAAACCCCATACCCAAAAAATAGAACTAATGAAAGTGTGTAGGCCTAAATACCATTACTAGTGCATAAAGAAGTCTTGTTTCAATCATCTAGCCTAATCATGGTTGAAACATGTTTTCAATTTATTGTTGATAAGTTAGTGAAAGATAGTTGGTCAAATTATTCAAGCTTGACTTGTCAAAAATGGATTGGGGAGAAAGATACTGGTTCCACATGCTTAAAATAGAACCAAGGAGAAAAATGGGGATGAATAGCAAATAATGTATCCTAGCCCTGATTTTTCTAGTCTGATTTTGTAGAAAAATAACATTTTTGTGAAGCTTGTTCTTATGCCACAAGCTCATGGTAATTCAGATTCTCTAATCCTGATTTAACCATGCTTTCAATTTCATGTTTATAGCTTACAAAATGGATCCTGTCAAATAGCTTAATCTTGACAATTGAGTAGTTGAGTTAGAGTTTAAAAGGATTTTATTAGCATAATATGAACTCCTGGAAGAAATAATATAGAAGTAGATAGTTTTTTTTGTTTTCAAAATAAAAATATGTAAAAGGATTTCCATTTCAAGTGCACCCAAAGAAGAAAAAATGTTAGGCAAGTAGGTTGGGTAGGTTGGGATGAATTGGAGCTAATCATGTCTTTAAAATTATTAAGATAACAGCTTCAAGCAAGTATCAGCAAGTGAAAAGAGGTAAAAATCTACCTAATGGATGAGGCACTGGTCTCCATAAAGCCAGAGATCTAAAATTTCGGACACCTCCTGAAAAGGAGTTGCCCTTCCCAAATGGAGCCACTATCAGTCATCATTAATTTTTTCCTTTGTAGATGACTAAATGCTTATCCTAAGATTTCTAGAAACAAAGTTCATAAACAATGTGAGTTCTAGAAATCTCACTTCCTTCATTATCCTTAAGATACTTTTTCACTATTTCATCATTCCATCATGTCAAGCTCTTCTTACCCATCCCAGAAAACCATTTAGGGGCTCGTGTCACTCATTTTGTCTATATTGTGTCACCTTTGGCCCAAATCCTCTATTTTTTTTTTCCTAAAACCCCCATTGCTACCTAAGGCCACCAATCAAATAGCTCTGCTGTGTCTCCCAAAAATAACCCAAGCATTGATAGTCTCAAAACTATCTCTGTAGGTTCTTTAGATAAATCAAGTACATTCAATTTTTCATCTTCAATACATCAGTTTACCATAAACTATGCTTTACGCTTGATGACCCAAAAGTCTAAGTTTTCAATCGAAAAATCAAGTCCTAGGAACCTTCCACTAGGTCACCTAGGGTTTCACAGGTCATAGGGTGGATTTGGTATCCTGAAAATATCTGTTCTATCTTTATAAAGAAACTACTTTCAAAGAAGAGAAGGGATAAGTAACTTTGTCCAAAACTGATCAAAGGGCCATTCAAGAAAGTACTCCTTGGCCTAGAGCACAAATTCTGCAAGGGATAGCTGCCCTTGCTCACATTTCTACAAAAGGATCAATATGGCCATCATGCCTAAAAAGAGGTAAGGTAATGGAAGAAATCATGATAAGAATACCATCTACAGCAAAGAGAAAGGCAACAGGCATATGTTTTAGAAAATCATGGTTTTTGTGGCTAATTGACAAAAAAATGTGCCAAAGCAGGAAACCGATAAAAAGGCTACAAGGACAAAAGTCACCTCAACTCCATCCAATGCACATTGAAGATTTTTATAAATAATAAATCAATTTTGAAAGGATTTAAAGAACTTAGCAAATAACACTATTTACTTTTTTCTAATAGCCCTAAAACCTAGGAGTTTGGAAAGAATGACAAATAGGTCAAATAATGATGATAAGGCCTCCTTCATAACAACAAATGGAATTTCAGGGGGTATTCAAGCTGCCCTCTAGGGTTTGAAAAAGAAGCACTGATTTCACCTCACCAAAAGGACAAAATGGAAAAGAGTATCAATACAAGGGCCCGAGTTTTCAAAAAAGTACAACCAGAGGTCTTAAAAAGGATCAAAATAGGGCAAGCATAAGGTGAAATGCCCAAGGAAGGAATAGAGATATATCACTATCAAAATGGTCAAAGGAACAAACATGTAATTATTCTAAAAACAGAGGAGAGAAGCCTCCAACAAGGGTTTCCTTATCAAAAGTATATTCTACAAAATATAGCTAGCCATGAGTGACACTTCTGTAGGACTGTCAAAGATGGCTACCTACAAGAAGATTGACAAGATCAAACAAACCTGATGTATCTCCTAATGATGGCATATATGAAGACTAAAGGAGCTGTTGATGTCAATTGCTATGGTTTTCACACCAAGAGGTTTTCATTGCTTCAAAGAGAAAACATGATAGAATGTCAGTTCAAAGAAGGTCAAAATTCTTCTCTTCAGTCTTATCCACCTAGCAGTCAAAGGCATAAAAGATGCAGGACTAAATATTCCAAGGTGAAGGTGCCAAAATCATTACAATTTTATTGTTTACAAGTGTTGAAATTCATGAAAAGGATAAAGTGGAGAAAACCTTCAAAAAAGAGCACTAATGTCATTGAATGACTTTTTCCTCAAACAATTTGTCAAAAATGACCTTTTGCTTTTCAAAGCACTGGTTCATGCTTCCAAAATATGGGTAAGAGGAAAATTTTAAGCTTGTTAAAGGTTTCTCAATACAAGGGAAGCATCAAGATGCTCTAGCCAAGGCAAAAACCCATTTTTTCTTAGAGTTCTGCCACCTGCAGGACAAAAAGACCAAAAAGTTAGTGAAAAAGGAAAGAAAGAGAACATACATTAGAAAACTGGGTTTGATCATGAAATTATTTTTTAAAAAAGGTATAAAGGCTTTCCTTCCCTCCTCCCAAATTCATTTATATCTGTAAAAGAGAGATAGAGAGTCATTGACTCATTTTTAAGGGTTTTTTTACAAACTAGTTGAAATTTCTCCGGCACTGTGCATAAGTGGAGGCGCTACACACAGAGCCTCTGGCACTGTGCACAGGGGAGAAAGGGCAGTGTTAAAAAAAACTACACTATGCAAAGAAGGACCAGCACTACGCACAAGCGATGGAACTATGCACACGCCTAGTTTAGAGCCTAAGCTATCCACATCAACGACGTTGCACACATGAGAAGGCTCGATAGGCCCATGCAGAGGCCCTAGCCACCCACAAAGCTTCGAGTGCTGCGCATACACTAGCCTAATAGCTCACTCGAGGCACCCACAGCCTTCTGATGCTATGCACAGGCTTGCACGACACCCGACCTGACCCGACGCAACGTACAGAGTGCACGACAGGAACAACTAGTCAGGTGGCACTGCACATAGAGGAAATTTGGCTAGGGTTGCCAAAAAGTGGCCAAAATCAACCTTTTTCTCCTCAAATTTTTCCCCAGGCTTCTGCACAAGTTAAAATGGTTGGTGGTCACCTTTCTTTTCCCTCCAGGCGATATTTTTGCATCTATAATCAAAGAAGTGTAACAAAAACCTAATTGGCTAAAAACCTTAATCTTCATGGCAAACTCTCATTTAACCTTCTATGGCAAAATTTACCAATTGAATAGTGGTCATTGGTGTAAATACACTTAGTACAAGCTAGGAATCCTTCAAACACTGAAAGCATTACTAGACTTCTTCCATTTTTCCTCCATTTGTTAAAATCTACCCTCACCATCACTTATTTCTCCTCCCTAGACCTAAAAGCACTCACAAGTTAGAAACCAATTTGTTCAAGGATACAATATGTCACTATGTCCAGAGAGGAGATAAGTACCAGTAGCGATGAAGGCCAAGGGCCTACCAAGCCAAAACACAAGGGAGGAAGAACTAAGAGGCTTAAGTGCTTGGATACAATTGAAATCACCTCTTCTCCCATGATCCTTGCATGTTTTCAAGATGTTGGATGCTATCAGTTCTATGGGAGGGTTAAACAGGTCCAAAACCACCCAGATTTGACTAGGTTGTTCATTCTCAGCCTACAAAACAACCAAGTCAACCTAGCAAGAGTAAATTTTGAGCTATCATCTGAATCCATTGCTAAGGCCACAGGGATACCAAATATGGGTGAGAGATGGTTCAAGCAGAAAAAATTGGCCTTAAGCTACTATGAGCCCTTCCTCAAACCTAGGTATCAACAGGGCTACAAGACTTTTTTTCCCCCTCCCTCACCTTCTAGAGAGATATGCTCCACTGATGAGGTAGATAATCAAGTACTTCACTTGTGAGGGGAGGTACTCCAGGCTCTATTCATATCACATAAGGCTGCTAATGCACTTCACCAGCGTTAAATTGCTAAACCTACCATACTATCTCTACCGGAGCATTGCTAAAATGGCTTCACTAGTCAAGAAAAGGAGTTATGCCCACCAAATGCAAAGCCCTTTTCATCACTCTTTGGTTAAGATGATTGTTTTACACCAGCTAGAGCAGCAGGGAATTCCTTGGGAAGTTTCTATCTCACATAATGTATTTGCAAATCCCCAAGCCTTCGTTCAACAAAATTTTCCTTCCACTTCACACCCTCTTACCTCCACTCCTCCATCACCCCCTAGAGATCATGTTCCATCACCTCCACCCATGCCTTCTCCACAAGGAAACTTGCCTCTTTCTTCTTCTCTTGATGCATCAAATGAAGATGATGACAATGGTAATGAGGAACAAGAGGATGACAGTGGAGATGAAGAAATCAGCAGGGCAGAGACAAAGTTTAATGAGGAACAAGAGGATGAAATTGGTAATGATGGACAAGGGGGTGATAGTAGCAATTATGAAAAAGAAGATGATGGTGGAAATGATTAAAATAGTGGGCCAGACACAGAGTTTAATGAGGAAGAGCAGGAAGATGATGATGACAAGAAAGAGGAAGATTAACATGGCAGTGATGAAGACAAAAACATTGAGCACTTAGAGGAAGGTAGTGATGGTAATGATACCATTGAATCACTCCCAAGTACAGGAAAATGTGGTGCTGATGAAAAAAATGAGGACCAAGAAGATAGTGAAGACAATGAAGAGGATGAGAGTCAACAAGAAAATGAAAATGAAAGTCAAGAGGAAAATGTGCATGAGCATTACAATGAGCCCAATCATAGTGCAAACAGTTACAATATGGATGAATATAATTAACATGAAGAAACAGAAGGTAATAAAGAAGAAATAGAATATCAAGAAGGGGAAACCAGTGAGGCACAAACATAATTTGATGAAGGGGACAATGATAAAGAAAATGTCACTGATAGGAGAGTCAGTGAGGAAAAGGACAACAAAAGAGATAGTCATGACAGTCATGACAGCTGTCATGAATGTCATAATACTAATCAGGCTCTTAATGACAATGAGAATGAAAGTGACAGTGCAGGGAATGATGAAGAAAAGGACACTAATGAGGAACAAGTTCAAAGTGAGACAAGTCAAGAAGCCGTTGATAAAATTAAAGGCAAATGTGGTAGTATAGAAGGCAGTGAGGAAAATGAAGATGATGATGGTGCTGAAGGCCAAGATAATAGTGACAAAATGGAGCATGAGGTGATTGATGGAGACCATAGTAAATATAAAGGAGTTGATGACAACACCAAGGGTCACAGCCAAGATAAGGACACTACCAAAACCATCATCACTCCTTTCACATGAACATATCACAAAGGGACAAGGCAAGTGTTTGCTGCCTCGAAAAGGCAAGGGGCCTTGGCATCTACATCAACTCCAAAGCTGGACAAGGGAAAGAAAAAGATGGAAAAGGGTAAGCAGTAGGTTAAGGTGAGGAGAAGTAAGAGAATCAAGAAAGCTACTCAAGAGCCTCAATTCATCGATCTAGACAGTGACAATGAGGACAAGGAGATGACCACCAGATTGCTACTACTCACCAAATATGCGCAAATTAAAGAGTGGGAGATAGATTTCAAGATGGTAGAAGGTGTCATCCAATATTACAAGAATGAGCACAACCACTTCAAGAAGGTGAAAAGGGGCCTTTCTCTCCAGAAGAAAATGACCAAGCATTATGCGAAGAGAAACAAGCTTACTTGTGCCAAACTGAAGGAGGCCCTCATGGAGATAAAAAACCTAAAGGAGGCCAAAGAGCATCATAGCCTTGTATTTTTTGTTGAGGCTTCTCAACAGATGTCCAAGACCTCTTGAGGGACCACTACACCAATTTTGGGCAAATTTGAACAAAATTTTGTTTTTTTGAAATTTTGAGGCCTCTATGCACAACACCCTTGGTGCTACGCAAACACATGGTGCATCCTCAACTTTCAAACTTGAAATTTTTGGATTCCTATCATCATCAGTAGTCTTCTCACAAAATTTCAGATCATTTGAAGTAGTTTTGACCCCCCAAAAGGTCGAAAAACACCTAACTTTTTACCATTCTGCCTCATTTACAGGGAAGGTGCTGTGCCCAGAGCAGTGTTGGGATAATGGATTTATGGATAGTAAAATGGAACCCATTCAGGAGAACTCAAGTATTTCTAGAAAGTAGACTCATCAATATTTCCAACGAGCCATCACAGAATGAAATATGACACCGGGAAGGGGTCCAAAACTTAGTCACCAAAGACCCTATTTTCTGCTGAAGTGGCGTTGTGCACATCGACTGTCTAAGTGTGCTTTGGACCAAAAGTCAACAAAACAAACTAATTTATTGTAAAATGATATTTTTGAGTTTTTGGAGGCAAAACACTCTAGAATTAGGTGCAAATATTTATTATGGCATTTATTTCTTAGGATATTATGCGCCTTGGGCCTTGCATGGTCTCTTGGGCATGAATGCCATTTATGGATGAATTTGACATTTTCCTATCATATTTAGGTTTTTTTCCCTCTCTTCCTAATATAAATAGAGCATGAGGGCTTCATTGTAAATTTTTGCATTTGATGAGCTTTTAGAGAAATACATGGTTTATTTGAGCTTCGAGAAGATATTGGTGTTGTGGAGTTGATGAATGCCTTGTTTGGCTTGATGATGGAGAAGCTTGTTTGCAAGATTCCTTAGCTTGGTGAATGGTGATTTCTTCTTAATTTGTTTATGTATTCTTTTTATCATTATGTTTCATCCTTATTGGTTGCTATAAATAAAAAAAGTATAGGTTGAGACATGCTCTTTGAGGCGCCTCAATCATCCTCTTTGTTATAGCCTTAATGTTTTCTTCTGTTTGGTCAGCTTAAGGAATTATTGATTTCTCCTTAGGTCCACCTCAACTTGTTTTGTTTCATGTATGGTTAGTATGATAGTTTACAAGTATGATTCACAGTATCCCTTGCCTATTTGAAGCTCTCAAAACTCTATCTTGAAACCTTTCTTTGGAATATTTTCTACTAGGTTAAGTCAAAGAGGTCTCATTCAATCTTGCCCTTTTTCCATGCTTATCAAATTGTTTTAGAGTTCTTTATAGTTTTATTTATGATGTTTAGGAGTTCCCTCTTCATAGATTAAGGTATTTTTAATCTTGTATGTTTTCCCGAAGTCTTGAGGTGAATTTACTAAAGTTAGAAGCTCTTATGCTCTCTATGTTTCACTGACATGTTTATCTTGGATATTTATTGGTTTAAAATATTATGATAGAGTAAATGTTTTTCCCTAGCTCATGCTTAGTATCTTATGCTAATCATATTTAAGACCTCCTTTTTCATAGGTATTTGAAAAAGGATTCTTGATTTCCCTTTTCCCTACCTTATTCACAAACTTGATGTCCATACCACTTCACTCATAAACTTAAAGGATCCATTAACCTTGCTAGATTGGCCTTGCACTGCACTTTGATTCATTATTGAGACAGCCTTGACTTTTATTGACTCCATAGCCTAATGATTTAAACACCTCTCACTCCACCTCTTCTACTAGTTCATCTCACCCAACCAAAGCAATCAACAAAACCCTACACTTAACAACTAGCCTAAAATTAAAACCCTAAAGCAAAAAGAACACATCCTTTGCACCCAATAGAGAGATCCCTCTCTAAGTCTAGGAAGGCAAGGTCCTAGGACTCCAAAGACTTTTTTCATGTTACCCTGTCATTTGTTCTACCAATCTGCCAAATCAGGGACACTAACACCTCCATCCCCAAGCTATCGTCCATACAAAGTGAGTTACCTCCCGACATGTAAACTCCTGAAAATTCTCATCCATGTTTGGCTCCTACAATCTAGGTGTTTGGTCAATTTAGTATGTCCTAAATTGCTAACATAAATTATCAACCAGGGATTTGTAAGCTGACGAAGTGTGGCGCACTATATGTGCAAGATAACCTATCTCTTACTTTTTGTCGTTTTTGGATTTTTTATTGATCTTGGTTGGTTTCCTAATGTGAGATGGAAATTCTAAAAGACAAGTATGGTTATGAATATTCAAGGCAATGATGTCCTTTATAATGATTTACCAAATTTCAAACTTCAAAAGGAATTTGAAACATACAATGACAAAACTTGAAAGGAAATGAAAATGTGCTACTAGCCTAGTAAATCAAACAATGAACTATTGAGCATGAAAACCAAACTATCCTTGCTGCTGTCTAAACACAAAAGAAACTATGCTTAAAGAAATCCAAGAATTGTAACAAAGTAAATCTAAATCAAATTACATCAACTTATATCCTGATCCCTCACCATTAGTCCAGCTATGGCTTTCGGAGGTAACCATAAACAACTTGAGCAATCTGATATCTAATTTGCAGAAAAAGAAATTAATATCAAACTACACACTCATACTTCAATCCCTCACCATCAGTCCAGCTGTGGCTTTCGAAGGTAACTTAAAATGACATGAGAAATTTAATATATCTAACTTGCAAAAAGTAAACTAATATCAAACTACACACTCATACTTCAATCCCTCACCATTAGTCCAGCTGTGGCTTTCGGAGGTAACTGAAAATGACATGAGCAATTTAATATATCTAACTTGCATAAAGTAAACTAATATCAAACTACACACTCATACTTCAATCCCTCACCATCAGTCCAGCTGTGGCTTTCGGAGGTAACTGAAAATGACATGAGCAATTTAATATATCTAAATCTAACTACTAAAGCAAATGTGCAAGACTGAAATAAACAAAGCAATACTGGAATTAAACAAAAACTAAGAAAAAAATAAATTAACAGCAGAACAATATTGATTCCATGTCATTAGTCAAAAGATATGCAAATGCCCGGGCTGCCATGAAAAATTATGCTAAAAACTATGATTTCAAAAAGCAATCTAAGTAAAGAAATATGACAAAACAGAATTGAAAGCAACTTATCTAGAAAACATGTAAAAGCCTCCTTGGATAGCAGGGGCCCTCTGCTACCAATTTGGTGAAGTCCTTCGGCTCCTTAAAGTTGTAATCAAAACAGCATCAAAGAACTGAATTTCTCTATTAAAAAGAACTCACAAATCTACATCCCATTCCATCTTGAACTTTGTTACAAAAGACTTATCTACTACTTTTTCATTACTTCCTCATTACCTATGATAGGAGAAAGCTTCTCCTATTTATACAAAATATGAGGAGTCATCTCATTAATGGGAGTCCATGAATTTCTCCCTCCATCTCTAGAGTTACAATCAAAATATGAAATGATAAGACACATGTCTTTCTAGAGTTTCAACACAACTAAGAGATGAGACACATATCCTCTTAGAGTTTCAATACAACAAGGAAGTGAGACACATATCCTCTTGATCCCATAATCTTCTCCAACCAAATTAGAATTTGGCCTTAGAGTGCCACATAAGGGTCTTCTAGAAGTCTCCTTTTGACCTACACATGTCACAAAACTCATAACATATATATAGATATATGAAACTATGTTAATTTTCTAGTTTCTAATCATAAATTCACTTAAAATACATAAAATAAATAACTTTGGAAAACAAGGATCCTAACCCATATATTTATGAAAATGGTTACTTGATGTAGGGTTTTAGGTCAAATGGCTATGAAATAAGAGCTAAATGGTTATGACATAATGGAAATATGCATGAATATGAAGAACACTTTTGAGACTCAACATACCCCCCAACTAAAGTTGTTGCATGTCCTCATGCAACTATTGCAATGATTCATTTATCCATGAGTTGATCTTTTATTAGTTTTGACTCATATAGATTCATTCCAAACTTTTCTTCTTGATATTTTCCTTTTGGCAAAGTATAATGCATTTGATTGCAACACATTTTTTTTTTTTTTTTTAATGGTTGGTTCTTGTGTGACAACCATTTTTTTTTTTTCAATGGTTGGTTCTTGTGTGACAACCATTTTTTTTTTTTTTTTTTTAAGCATTGGTTCTTGTGTAACAATGCTTTATTTTCTTTGTTGCATCAAAGTTCATGAAAACATTTAGAATCAGTTACTTCATCAATGAATTGATCATTTGCAAAGCATATAATCTTTTGGATCATGTTGCAACAATAGTTGGTTAGGAAGTATATGTGGGTGGAAATGAAATGAAAATGTGTGATAGTGTATGACATGTGGATATGAAATGATGTCTCTTCCCCCCAACTAAAGATATGACAATGTGAAAAAGGGAGTGAGGAATTTTTCCAAAGTTACAATTTTAGCATTCTAATGAATTACATGACTAAAAATTAGAAAAAAACATACCTTCATTTACCTTAAATGTGGATGAGTTGTGTATGTGTGGTGGCTGCAAAATTCTAATCATATTCTTCTTTAAGTGGCTAAACAAGAGGAGCCATGGATAAAGAGATGAGATGACTTTTTATTGCTTCTACTAAAACTTGCTGAATCTGCTCCAAAATGCTGAAAATAATAGTCTTCATGTCTTCAAAGCTCATTGGCACAATTCCTACTATGTGAAAATATGTTCTGATGTCGAACATAATAGGAAATTGTTGACTTAGTGGCCATTAATGGATGCCACTATTCAACACGAAAACTCTCACCATTGATGACAATGAGAGTCAAGATGCCCAAACACATCTTACTAGGTACGAATGATTTTGCTGATGTCGAGTCACCTAGAAGATCTGACGAACAAGGGACATTAATGTATTCTCATTATTTGTCAGCATGAGAACTTGCCATTAAGGCATGCAAACCTCAAGGTGTTTTTACAAAGAACTTAGACTCAAAGGACTATGGACTCAATAATTTGCATTGAAGCAAGGCTTATTTGCGGAATGAAAATGACAAGAAATGGAAAATGAAAATGGAAGATGGCAATGGAGAATAGAAATGGAAATGGGCAATAAGCATGTGAATCACCCTCTTGCTTTTATTTGTGGGTTATGAATGGACAAAAAGAAATGAAAAGTGGATGTGAATGTAAATGGAAAATATGAAGTGAAATGAGGTGAATGGTTTATTATGAGATATGGATGTGATGGAGACAATAGTATCTGAAAGTTTTCAAGTGTTTGGATCTGATTTTGCATCAGCATATTTCCTCTTTGTTGTTGATCATCCTCTTATGAAACAAATTGGTCTCTTAGAGAGACACCATTCTCTTGTAGTCATTTGTCCTTCCTCCTGGAACCTGCAAAAAAAACTAATACTTCTTCTGCAATGGAATGTAAGATTATCAAAGGAGAGAGGTGATCAATCTCACTAGTTATGATATTTACACACAAAACTAAGCATTTGTATTAATGAAACAAGTTCTCAAAGGAAAAATCAAAAGAATTTATACCTGTTTTGGAATTAGTGTCTCAAGTTGAATGTAGATTCTTTTCAGCAATTTATTTCATTATTTGCCATTTCAAACTATAATGATGGATTTTTCATTGTATAGATCTTGTTGAGACCTTTCCAACGATACTTAAATCATCAAAATCTGATTTTGTATGAGAAAGTTAGGCTGATTTGAACAATGAGGTTTTTCAGCTGCGGAATTGGGGAACAGCCGCGGAATTGGACTTTTGCTGCGGAATTGGAGAACAGCTGTGGAATTGGACTTTAGCTGCGGAATTGGACTTTAGCTGCAGAATGTCGACGGTTTCTGTAACTAAAAATCTTGAATAAAAAGTTAGCCATTCATCTTTCATCATCAGTCCAAAATTAATCAATACCTTCACAAAAACGAGCAAATAACTTATTCATTTCATTGATTCAATTTTATTTTTTTTTAAATAACAAAATTAAAAAAGAGAAATGCAATTTTTTTTTTTTTTTTTTAAATAGCAAAATTGAAAAAGAGAAATGCAAATTTTTTTTTTTTTTAAATAACAAAATTGAAAAAAAAAAAATACAATTTTTTTAAAAAAATATTATATATGTTACATTTAAAAATATATATATATATATAATTTAAACAAAACAATTTATTAAATAAGAAAATTAAAAATAAAAACTAAAAACAAAAATCTCATTCTCCTATTGTATACAAGCGAACTCCAATGTGAACCACCACCTGCCAATAAACTGCTCTAGACCAAAAACCAGTGATACGCTTCTTGAGAGCTTGATTTTCTAAAGTCAAAATAAGGCGTCGCAGATTCAAGAAAGCATTCTCGTGTTCGGAAACTTCAGTACATTTCTGAACTTGAAATAAATGTCAGTGCTTTGCAGGCTGAAGAGTCAAAAGTGTTAGCAATTCAAACAATGCAAGAGAATAATTAACGAAATCCATCATTCAGAAAGTAGACGAAGTCAATTTGAATTCAAAAATGAGTGGAATGTGGATTGAATGCCACGTTAAGAATTTGATTTTGATTAGAATTCTTCTTCTTGGATTTAGAAAACCGAATTATCAATGCAGAGTGTCGTTTTCAAATTCTTCACTCAGAAAAAACTGTTTTTCCTCACGCGGCAAGCAAAAATGGCCTTCAAAGAACCGCGAAATTCTCCCAGACTGCCACGAATTTCATAAAACGATTTCTGGGTTATCTAATTGACCACGTTGGCGAAAAAACCCATGTATTGGTTTTTCAAAATTCATCCTAAATCGTTCAGAAAATGCGTTTCAAATTGACGTTTCAAAAACAGTTGCGTTTCTGGAGATGCTGTAACAAAAAAAAAAAAGGTCAGTTCTTGGATTTGCAATTTCGATTACAACAATGGCTATTTTCTCCTGGCATTTCACTTCTTCAAAACAAATTACAGTAAAAATTATTCTACGAATTGTCTTATGAGCAACAGCCACTTTTCTGAACAACTGGCCGCCCTTTCATTTGTACAATCACAGGTCTGCTGCTATTCATGGCAGGCTGACTTGCCATCCTATTCTTGATCTCAGCAGCCATCGTCATGAAAGCCTGCTCCACATTAGTTGCATTCTTTGCACTTGTCTCCAATAATGGAATGCCAATCTCATCCGCAAATGTCTTAGCTATATTGTAATCAACAGTTCTGTTAGTAGTCGAATCAGATTTGTTTCCAACAAGCAACTTGTTGACATTCTCACTCGCATAGCGATCAATCTCATTCAACCATTGCTTCACATTATTGAAATTCTCCTGGTCGGTAACATCATAAACCACAATGATCACATGTGCACCAGGTAATAGCTACTTGTAATTGTTCTAAATCGTTCTTCAATTAGTCATGATTCCAGGATATTAACAAATTTTCTTCAGGCTGTTGTAGCTCGTGGTATTGCTAAGGCTGGCTTGGATTTGAAAGATTTTTGGAATGCATTGAAGGCCAAGCTTGATGGGTTTTAATCTCATTTTTTTTTTTAGAACATTCTGCAGCATGGCTTTGTTTTTATTATATGTTTTGTTTTTGTTGCGTTTTTTTATTTATTTGTTTTTGCTATTAAAACTATATGTTATATTTTTAAAAATTAAAAATACACATATATATTTTACTAAGCAAAATGATTTTTTTTTTTTTTTAATTTGTTTTGTCAATAAAATTACACATGTTATATTTTGAAAAAAATTAAAAGTATACATATGTAATTTACTAAACAAAACAATTTATTGAAATTTTCTTTGTTTTTTTTTAAATGATTTGTTATTAAAATTATATATATATATATATATATATTTTCAAAAATAAAAATATACATATATATCTTAGTAACAGAACAATTTAATTTTTTTTTTAATTTTTTTATTTTCATTTTATTTTAATTGATTTGTTTAATAAAATTATGTATGTTATATTTTCAAAAATTTAAAAATACACATATATATTCATTAAACAAAACAATTTATTGAAATCAAAGTTTTTCATGAAAACAAATTTTTATTTTTTTTTTAAATTGTTGAATCAATTGAAATGATGAAGTTTTATTTTGTCTCCGCTTTTTTTTTTTTTTTTTAACATAATAATTCTTTTTCTGATCTTCCGGATCATACAAAATGCAGGAAGAGAGCATACTCAAGAATTAATAATATATATATATATATATATATATATATATATATATATATATATTACATAACAATTATTTTTCTGATCCTCCAGATCACACAAAGTGCAGGAGGAGAGCATACTCAAGAATTATTAAATTTTTTTTTTTAGATGTAAGAAATAAGGCTACCTAGTTACACTTCCCCGGCAATGGCGCCAAAATGTTTGGTCAATTTAGTGTGTCCTAAATTGCTAACATAAATTATCAACCAGGGATTCGTAAGCTGATGAAGTGTGGCGCACTATATGTGCAAGATAACATATCTCTTACTTTTTGTCGTTTTTGGATTTT
Organism: Pinus albicaulis; assembly: GCA_034641835.2. Classification (NCBI taxonomy): domain Eukaryota; kingdom Viridiplantae; phylum Streptophyta; class Pinopsida; order Pinales; family Pinaceae; genus Pinus; species Pinus albicaulis. The sequence continues at coordinate 353,697,089 of CM076569.1, forward strand.
TTATTGATCTTGGTTGGTTTCCTAATGTGAGATGGAAATTCTAAAAGACAAGTATGGTTATGAATATTCAAGGAAATGATGTCCTTTATAATGATTTACCAAATTTCAAACTTCAAAAGGAATTTGAAACATACAATGACAAAACTTGAAAGGAAATGAAAATGTGCTGCTAGCCTAGTAAATCAAACAGTGAACTATTGAGCATGAAAACCAAACTATCATTGCTGCTGTCTAAACACAAAAGAAACTATGCTTAAAGAAATCCAAGAATTGCAACAAAGTAAATCTAAATCAAATTACATCAACTTATATCTTGATCCTTCACCATTAGTCCAGCTATCGCTTTCAGAGGTAACCATAAACAACTTGAGCAATCTGATATCTAATTTGCAGAAAAAGAAACTAATATCAAACTACACACTCATACTTCAATCCCTCACCATCAGTCCAGCTGTGGCTTTCAGAGGTAACTGAAAATGACATGAACAATTTAATATATCTAACTTGCAGAAAGTAAACTAATATCAAACTACACACTCATACTTCAATCCCTCACCATCAGTCCAGCTGTGGCTTTCGGAGGTAACTGAAAATGACATGAGCAATTTAATATATCTAACTTGTAGAAAGTAAACTAATATCAAACTACACACTCATACTTCAATCCCTCACCATCAGTCCAGCTGTGGCTTTCGGAGGTAACTGAAAATGACATGAGCAATTTAATATATCTAAATCTAACTACGGAAGCAAATGTGCAAGACTGAAATAAACAAAGCAATACCGGAATTAAACAAAAACTAAGAAAAAATAAATTAACAGCAGAACAATATTGATTCCATGTCATTAGTCAAAAGATATGCAAATGCCCGGGTTGCCATGAAAAATTATGCTAAAAGCTATGATTTCAGAAAGCAATCTAAGTAAGGAAATATGACAAAACAGAATTGAAAGCAACTTATCTAGAAAACATGTAAAAGCCTCCTTGGATAGTAGGGGCCCTCTGCTACCAATTTGGTGAAGTCCTTCAGCTCCTTAAAGTTGTAATCAAAACAGCATCAAAGAACTGAATTTCTCTATTAAAAAGAACTCACAAATCTACATCCCATTCCATCTTGAAATTTGTTACAAAAGACTTCTCTACTACTTTTTCATTACTTCCTCATTACCTATGATAGGAGAAAGCTTCTCCTATTTATACAAAATATGAGGAGTCATCTCATTAATGGGAGTCCATGAATCACTCTCTCCATCTCTAGAGTTACAATCAAAATAGGAAATGATAAGACACATGTCTTTCTAGAGTTTCAACACAACTAAGAGATGAGACACATATCCTCTTAGAGTTTCAATACAACAAGGAAGTGAGACACATATCCTCTTGATCCGATAATCTTCTCCAACCAAATTCGAATTTGGCCTTAGAGTGCCACATAAGGGTCTTCTAGAAGTCTCCTTTTGACCTACACATGTCACAAAACTTATAACACATATATAGATATATGAAACTATGTTAATTTTCTAGTTTCTAATCATAAATTCACTTAAAATACATAAAATAAATAACTTTGGAAAACAAGGATCTTAACCCATATATTTATGAAAATGGTTACTTGATGTAGGGTTTTAGGTAAAATGGCTATGAAATAAGAGCTAAATGGTTATGACATAATGGAAATATGTATGAATATGGAGAACACTTTTGAGACTCAACAGTAGGTGGGCTGAATAACTGAACATGGTAGAAAAAATAGCCTACCCGACACTATCCTTCTCTCCACTTGTGATAAGTGTAGAGTATCTGTTGATCTTGGGCTACAATAATGTTTCCCTCAAGTGGCAAGATGAAGGTTAGATATCCAAATATCTTCTCCCCAACATTATGAAATATGCTGGCCTAAACCATCCCATATATGATGAATAGGACATGATCACCATATGGAATCCAAATGAGAAAAATAATGAAGGTTTCATGTAGTGCTGGAAGGTACCAATAGTTTCCCAAGTGGTCACAACACATTTTTCATAACTGTTGTTTCAGAAAATAACATGGCAAGTTGTTTCTTGACAAATTTCTAGTTGTGTATGTCATCACATCTACTAGTGAATAGTAAATGGCTTGGTGTATCAACTAAGCATACATAAAATAATAAAACACTTGCCCAAGGCCACACAAAATATAATTGTCTCCATCATATAATTTGGCCCAAAATTAACCATGGAGCCCAATGAGAAGCTTGTTCTCTTGTGGAGCAATGCACTGAATAGAAATGGTAAGAGTATGCAAATACTATGTTAGAAAATCAATAAGTAAGAAAACATATTTCTTACCATGTACTGAGGGTAAGATGATAGTAAGATCCATGAATAAGCCCTCCATAGTGGTATGATATACACTCATGAAGAGGAATGAATCATATGCTGCATGAAGTCCTTTCTTCTTCTGCTTGGAATTCCAAGTCAAGAAGAGAAAATCACGGTCATAGGTGTCTCCACCCACTACTCCATCACTTTCACGTCCTCCTTGTCCATGAAGTGCATCAAATGTGAAGTGATCCTGGGGATACTCCATCCGTAAACCAAAGATCCCAAGTGACAGCGCTATTGGCCAATGTAAATAGGCTCTTGCCAACTCATAGCTCCATTATTTGACATGCCCATTGTCAAAGACATCTCCCAAAATGATGCTATATATAGGAAATTATTTCCATAGTGGAAGTACATCCTGATCATCCAAGGCTAACGAGCAACCCTTTTTCACCATGATAGTGCCATCTCCTACTCCTGCAACATTATGAAAAGTATGGGAGAAAATCTTCCCATGCTCTCCCAAGAGCAACCCAAGAGCAACCCAAGTAGCAATAGTTTTTGCTGCCTCCTCACACCTCCATCATACAAATCATGTGGTGAAAACATAATGATTGATATGAAGATTGTCATATCAACATAATGCATCCATACTCCTTGCTGCCATATGATGCAAGTGCCCTGCCAAACTTCCTCCACCCACATACCCTTTGAAAGAGGATATCTCACATGATGACCAAACTCCTTCAAGAGTAGCTAACTTAGCCAAGCCTCCTGCTGCCTAGAGTCATAAATTTGCAAGTAGCTCTCCAGCCTCTTACTCACCCTCCACACCCATTCATCCAAATGTGGGTGCCTCCCATCATGCTCTACCTTGGTACTCTTCCAATGAATACTACCATCCTCCCAAATCAGATTTCTCCCCTTGCATTTCATGGGATGTTGATGTAATATCCCAAAATGGGGCTGCTCAACAATACATGCTAAAATAACACATGTTTCATAAATGTATGCAATAAAAGTTAAATAAAACTCATGGATCCCTTAGATATGATATTATAGTAAATATATTTGAAAGGAAATCAGAAACAAATCACTTTTGCATAGTTAAATAGGCCTCCCATGCCATAAACAGCTCAAAATGATGCAAAAATAGGGATTGCAACCATGCATGAAAGCTGGAATACCATGACAGTATTATTTTATTACCTCTACAACAAAATTATTTTATACATCAGATCTAGAGCAAGTATGTGGACAAAAATTTAGATCTATGGCAGATCCATGCACTATACAAGCTCTTTTATCAATCCCTGTTGGGATTTTCAGCAAAACACCATGTATAAACTGTAGATATGAGATCTAAGACTGTAGATCTATGGAAATATTCAAATCTGGAAAGTGAATATGATATAATATAAATAAGAAAATGATCTCCTCCAACAGATCTCCAAAGTGAAGGGCAGATGTTGTAATATTCCTAAAGTTAGCATGCAACTAATAGGATTATTAAATTTTTATTCTTGCACTTAGAAGGTGAATAAATGGGGAAGGAGACCCATACCTATCTTGTATTAGCATAAAAGCCCTCTTAGTATGAAAAGGGGACATCCTAGTAGCTGGATTTTTCACTTTTCATTTATGAACAGGAAGAGAATCATGTTGATTCAGTCAAGTTGAAAAAGTCAACAATGCAATATGGAGGAATAGCCTTGATGGAGCTACAACATAGTTTTGGAGGGAAAGTGATCATGTGATTTTGGAAACCCTAATGGGTGGGAGCCAAGTTGAGGAGGCTAAAAAACCTTATAAGGAGGAAGATAGTAGAAATTTGAGGTTAGCTTATGGATTATTGATTTTGGTCTGCTTAGACTATTGAGCATTCTTCAGTTGTTTAGTTGAGTATGAAGTGTTGTTTAGCACAAGGGAGTCATGCTTAGGGATTCCTTCTCCCTCCTTGAGAGATCTCTTGGAGAAGAATTTTTTTTCATTTTTCCACATCTAGGCTTGATGCCAAGCATCCTCCTTTAGCCACATCATTATTCCTGTAGCAAGGAACATTGTGTTGCAGGGTGTTGTAGTGGAAGACTTACAACACCAACTTCTGAGCTTATCTTTTAGAGGAGGGAGCTCCCCTTTCTTTGCAAGATCTGTACAGGAGATTTCTGAGCATATTTTACATCTTGGCATGTGGCCAAAGCTTTCTACGTCATCTACTATTTATTCATTTGCAGAATCTACGTTATTTTTCCCTGAGTTGCAGTAGCAGGGTTAAGACCCTTGATGTTGAGCTAGTTCCTTGGAGGAAGGGCCAACCCTTCTCCCAGAAGGATTTGCATAGAATTATTCTTCTATTCTTTGTATATTTCATCTATATCTATACAGAGCTGTAGTATAATTTTGTTTTCCAGATCTAGATCTACAGATCTGCTCTTTTATACATTGTACTTTCTTGAAACCCTTATTGAGTTATCCTTATTGTGTATAAAGAGGAAGGAATCTCCATTTTTTTAGCCATTTGATGCTTTTAGAATCAAAATATATTATTTCTCATTACTTTCTACATAAACCCTTAATAAAATAACGTTTTACATGCTTCAGTCCTTTCTACATGAGTTAAGCTATGGGGTTTGGGCCTATTTGAGTCATATTGACTTTGGTAGATCTGTTTATGTTGGCTACAGAAATTTGTTTCTACTCCAATTTTGGATTTGAGTTGTATATGGTATATTCTAAGGGATCCAAGTCCCATTTCTCACATATATAGTGTTATTTTCTGAAGATAGTCGTTTTATGCCCTATATTGCTACATTTCCCCACTTTGGAAGGAGTGTATAGGCCATATTCTTGCTGTTGATCATTCATTTGTTGGTTAGATGTTACTTTGCATCTTATGAGCTGATTTACACCACTATGTGCTTGGTTTTCTGAATCTCCTCATTTGGAATATCTTAAGATATTCCCAATAGTGTAGATTTTCCCTATTTTGGGATATTATAGTGGTATCAGAGCTGCCATATTGGCTTAGCCTGTGGATTTCAGATCCAATCCAGAAGATAATAATAATATGAGATCAAAATGATGGAGAGGATGAGATTACTCTGATCAATTTTCAGATCTAAGAAGAGCCTATCTAAGGAGGTTAAACAGATGAAAGAAGAAAGATGCAATGAAACTCCAAGAGGGTTTCAAGAAGGAGAAAGTTGTAGTGAGACCTATAGAAGTTTTCAAGAGAAAGAATAAGAGTAAGGCAAGCACTTGGTGGTTCAAATGAGTCATGTGAGTACAAGTGCCAACCTAGAGATTTCAAAGAGACTCTAGATCTTCCTTAGTTTATACAACTAAAAGAAGAATGGAAGCCATACAGTAATAGGATGGTGAAGGGAAATAGGTTTCTATTGTCCACTTTCGATGGATCACCCATATGTACAGTAAGAGTTTGGGTGATGAAGTTAGAAGCATTTTTCCTACTACATCCAGTAGTGGAAAAAGAGGTTGTGGGGATCTTAGCACTGCACTTGGAGGGTAAGGCAAGCACTTGGTGGTTCAGCCATGTGAGTCATGCAAGAGTATATTCTTTTGCATATTTCACTCAAACAGTGATTAGAATATTTGACAGTGAGAGATTAGAGGAGAAGGAGTCCTCATCCCCACTTGAGGAGACTTTTATCAGTGTTGTCACATTCATGATGGGGCAGCCATCCATATCAGCAGTTGGATCAACCAACACATTGAAGGGAGGAACTCTTGTAGACATACAATATGTTCCCAAGACTCACCAGGGTATGCATATATTTCCATTTCCTATCATTTCAGAAAATATTATGGGAAACCTTGGAAATTTGTCTTCACATGGTCAAGGATCAAAACACATCGCTGATGTGGAGCAACAAGCTTGCACTGCGTTGTGCAACCTTTTCTTGATCAAAGGGGGGATGACCATTCATTCCATTGCACCCTTATTGAGTTGCATGCAGCATGATGGGTTAGGCTGTAGGATTTTGGAGGGCATAATGGGTGTTGTGCCACTTTTTGATGATGTATTACTTTCAGCACACTTGGATCCTGTTGGATTCAAGAGGATCATTGATGAGGGGTATTCTCTAAAATATATCCAAGGGGTTACGTCTCAAATTCCAATGAGGTTTAAGGAGAAAGATCTACTTTGGGAGATTGGTAGTCTTCATTAGGAATATACCAAGGGGAAGAATAATTTGAGGCATCCACATTTGGATGAATGGAGGTGGATGGAGAGCAAGAGGTTGGTGAATCACTTGCAGATCTATGACATAGGGAAGCAAGAAGCAAAGCTATGCTGGCTACTCTTGAGAGATTTTGGCCATCTTGGATCATACCCTTTTTCAGGAGGTATGTGGTGGATGGAAGCATGGCATGGCACCCATATGATAGAACAACAGAAGACTTGATTTTATGGGGCATCGTACAAGACAACCATCATGATATTACTCTATGACTTATATGAGGAAGAGTTGAGGGAGTAGCAAGATTTTTTGTTGCCGTGGTTACACTTGGGAGAGTATGGGCAGGAATTTTCCCATACTTATCAGGATATTTCTAGAGAGGATGAAGGTGCATTCAAGGTGCAAGCAGGCTACCCTTCAGCATTAGAGGATCATGAGAGGCTTCCATATAGGAAGAATATCCTCTCACCTAGCAGCATGATAGTGGATGGTTTTGGCATATGGAATGTCAAAGGGAGGAGTCATGGACTGACAAGAGCCTTATCACTAAGGCCTATATCATTGTCACTTGGGAGTATGCTCCTATTGATGGAGTGTTCCAAGGGGATTATGCATCCTCTCATTCTACAAAATTTTATGAGGAGATTCTCATGGGAGGGATCTTTCATGGACCTCACTTTCTACTTACTCACCATGCATGGTAAGAAATACATTTTTGTACTTTTTCATTACTCCATTGATTATTTGTATCTTCTCACCATATATGAACAGTTCATTGCTCCACAAGAGAGCAAGAGTATTTTTGGGTCTCACGGTCACTTTAGGGCCAATATTTGTAATGCTAGTAGCCCATCTATACATGACTTTGGACAAGTTTATTTTTATTTTGACTATGTACAACTGATATCCATTGTTGATTACTACCCCATGGTGGAGGAGAAAACATGCACATCTTATAACTTATTGAAGAACCAGTTGCCACAAGATATTCTCAAACAACAGTTGGGGAGACTGTGAAGTATCCACTTCGAAAACCATTTGTACCATCCAAACTTGCACACAACCTTCAACATTTTTCTGATTTGGATGCCATATGGTGGTGATGTGCCATTCATCTTGTATGGAATGGTTTGGGTTAGCATGGCTCATGACATTGGAGAGATGATACTTGGAGATTAAATCTTATTCTTACCACTTGAGGGTTACCATGTTGTAGCCCAAGATCAGAATTCTCTCTCCACTTATCATAAGTGGAGAGGTGGATAGCATGGGATAGGCCCCTCTTGCCTATCATGTTCATCTATTCAGCCAACCTTCTTTGCAGGAGCCTAAGGTGGAGGAGATCTTTCATGAGTTTCCATGTTGGAGGGTGACTCATTTTATATGGATGATAGCTTGGGTATGGAGGTTTCACTTGGGAATGAAAGTTTCCCATGCATTTCAAACTCCATGCCTTGAAAGGACGTCTAGACAGCACATAGTTATTTCCTTGAGTATTTTACTTTTCATGATGGTAGCCATTTGGGATGTATACCAAATGTTAACTTGTATGCTTGGGAGAGGCACTATGGAGTTTCATTGTTGAGACAACATCTTATTCTTTGGGAAAGCTCATCATATGAGGATGCTACAAGAAGAGGGAAGGAGACTTTCCAGTTCTATCCTTGCAGTTTCTTGAGGACAAGCAACATTTGGGAGGGGAGGACTGTAATATTCCTAAAATTAGCATGCAGCTAATAGGAATATTAAATTTTGATTCTTGCACTTAGGAGTTGAATAAATGGGGAAAGAGACCCATACTTATATTGTATTAGCATAAAAGCCCTCTTAGTATGAAAAGGGCACATCCTAGTAGCTGGAGTTTTCACTTTCCATGTATGAACAAGAAGAGAATCATGCTGATTCAGTCAAGTTGACTAAGTCAACAGCGCAATATGGAGGAATAGCCTTGATGGAGCTACAACGTAGTTTTGGAGGGAAAGTGATCATGTGGTGTTGGAAACCCTACTGGGTGGGACCCAAGATTAGGAGGTTCACAAACCTTATAAGTAGGAAGATAGCAGACATTTGAGGTTAGCTTATGGATTATTGATTTTTTTCTGCTTAGACTAGTGAGCATTCTTCAGCTGTTGAGTTGAGTATGCAGTGTTGTTTAGCACAAGGCATTCTTTCTTAGAGATTCCTTCTCCCTCCTTGAGAGATCTCTTGGAGGAGCATTTTTCTTCATTTTTCCACATCAAGGCTTGAGGCCAAGCATCATCCTTCAGCTAAAGAATTATTCCTGTAACAAGGAATGTTGTGTTGCAGGGTGTCGGAGTGGAAGACTTACAACACCAACTTCTGAGCTTATCTTTCAGAGGAGGGAGCCCCCCTTTCTTTGCAAGATCTGTACAGGAGATTTCTGAGCATATTGTACATCTTGGCATGTGGCCAAATATTTCTACATCATCTACTGTGTATTCATTTGCATAAACTGTATTATTTTTCCCTGAGTTGTAGTAGCAGGGTCAAGACCCTTGATCATGAGCTAGTTCCCTGGACGAAGGGCCAACCCTTCTCCCAGAAGGCTTTGCATAGCATTCTTCTTCTATTATTTGTATATTTCATCTATATTTATACAAATTTGCACTATAAATATGTTTTCTAGATCTATATCTACAAATATTCTCTTTCATACATTGTACTTTCTTGAAACCCTTGCTGTGTTATTCTTATTGTGTATAAAGAGGAAGTAATCTCCATTTTCTCAGCCATTGGATGCTTGTAGACTCCAGATATATTATTTTTCATTACTTGCTGCATAAAACCTTAATAAAATAACATTGTACATGCTTCAATCCTTTCTGCATGAGTTAAGCTATGGGGTTTGGGCTTATTTGAGTCATATTGGCTTTGGGAGATATGTTTATGTTGGCTAGAGGGATTTGTTTCTACTCCAATTTTGGATGTGATTTGTATATGGTATATTATAAGGTATCCAAGTCCCATTTCTCACATATATAGCATTATTTTCTGAAGACAACCATTTTATGCCCTATATTGCTGCATTTCCCCACTTTGGAAGGAGTGTATAGACCATATTCTTGCTGCTGATCATTCATTTGTTGGTTAGAAGTTTCTTTACATCTTATTAGATGATTTACACCACTATGTGCTTGGTTTTCTGAAGCTCCACATTTGGAATATCTTAAGATATTCCCAATAGTGTAGATTTTCCCTATTTTGGGATATTACAGATCCCCAACATTCCGAAAATCAGCTCCCCAAATGGTGCACTAAAACACCCTGCAGTAGCTTCTTCAGAAATAACACAGATTTGGACTTCTTTTGCACTGTAGGGGACAAAATACTATTGGCCTACAACCAAGATATGAAAATGAAGCTCAACTCTTCAAATAATTTCCTCTCAATGGATTAGAACCCTTCTCCACTGAAAAGAAGCACTGAAATGGCCTAGATCTGAAGATCTAGCCTCCACTTGCTGTAGGTTACTGAAACAATCAAACCCTTAATAGGATCTACACTGTCAAAGGAAGATGAAGCTTGGCCTCAAGCCAGATAGTGGACAATATGGTGTAAGACTCCTCCAAGAGCTCCCCAAGGAAAGAGAAGGAATTCCTAAATAGGAAGACCTTGTGCTAAGCAACACTCTATCTCTGATAAACAACCAGAGAAAGAAATATGCCTAAACATACCATACAATCATAAAATCATAATCATAAGCTAACCCCATATGGCTACCATCCCCCTCCTTATAAACAATGTGAGCCTTTTCACCTTTGATCCCACTCATTAGGGTTTCCATCTTCATGCAATGAATCTCCCTCCAAAATTTCACTGTCCCACCACCAATACCACTCCTCCATAACAGTGTTGAGGGATTTGGTCAATCTTGACTGGATCTCCATGTAATGTATTCTTCCACACTCAAGGTGGCTTTATTCTAACTATCTAAAAAAATCCACATTCCCACTGAGTTATCCTCCATTAATGTTCCACATCCTCCACATTAGCTTATTTTTCTTGGTAAAACTTTCCTTTGTCCACATGCATTTGGTCCTTGTTCACACATGAAGGTGTTTTATCCAGCTGTGAATATGATCACTTCCCCATTAACATGGTTTTTATTGCTGCTAGAAAGATTTATGGGTCTCTCTCCCCATTTATTTATCTAACTATGTGTTTGGAGAAAAATTAATATTCCTATTAGTTGCATGCTAATGTAGGAATATTATAGTCCTCCCCTCCCAAATGTTGCTTTTCCTCAAGCAACTGCAAGGATAGAATGGAAGAGCCTCCCCTCTTCCTCCTGTAGCATCCTCAAGTGATAAGTTCCTCCAAAGAACATGATGCTTTCTCAACAATATGTCCTCAAGTTATTCCTCCCATGTCTAGAAGTACGCTTTTGGTGAAAATTCCAAATGGCTTTCATCATGAAAAGGTGGGATATACATGTAAACAACTATACATGGTCTAGAGGCCTTCTTGAGGCATGGAATCAAAAATATATTGGAAATCATCATCCCCATGTGAAGCCTCCATCGCCAAGCTATCATCCACAAAAAGTGAGTCACCCTCCATCATGGCAACTCATGAAACATCTCCTCCACCTTAGGCTCCTACAAAGAAGGTGGGCTGCATGGCTGAATGTGTGGGACTAAAATGTCCATCCCATGTTGCTTCTCTCTCCACTTATAATATGTGTGGGGCTACTTCTAACCATGGGCTGAAATATTATGGTCTTCGATCATGACCCAAGTCACCCCTCCAATCAAAACATCCATGAAGTGCCTCTCCCAAGAACTAAGGTTCTGCAAATGGCTCCTCCCACATGAAGACAAGAGGTGTAGTGTGGCAATCATTGTTTTCCCATTGTTTCTCCTAAAACATGTAACATATGAAGTATGGAGAATCATACTCCCAATGGGCACCTCCAACTCTTGTGACACCCTCCCAACAAAGCTCCCCATAAGAACAAGAACATCATCAATACATGGAAGAAAAAACCAATGAAAACAATTTTCCACATGATAACCAAGAGGTGGATCATAGTTTCATATGTGGAAATAGCGTAGTGCATCCCTTGCCTACCTAAAAAAAAAATGTAACAAGCATCTTTTCAGCCACTTGTTTTCTGCCACAATCACCCTAAAAGATGAAATCATGAAAGTAACATTTGGTGTCAATGGTGCACACCAAAAATCATGTGGCATCCCCCACAAACCACAAATATAATGGCCAACATCAATGTTGCACATGGCCTCAAGTACATCACAATACAACATACAAGAAGGAAAGACCATCCTTGGTACAATATGCTGCTCATAAAAACTAAAGGAGTACAAATCATTAAGCATAAATATACATCCCCTATCATGTACTTTGGTCATTGAGCTGAAATGGCTCAATTGGAAGTTCTCCCTCACTCCAAATGAGTAGGGATGTGGTTGTGACAAACTCTCCATCATCATTCGGACTATGAATCTCCCCATATGTTGATATACATCCTGTTGGATGCCCTCCCAAGTTAACTCCTCCATTAAGGAATGATATACATTAACGTGCATGGAAAGAAAGCCCACAAGTGTTGCATGTAGATCTCTCTTCTTATGCTTGAAATTCCAAGTCAAGAAGATCATTTCATGGTAATAGATGTCTCCATCTACTACTCCATCACTCTTATCTCCTACATGTTGATCAAGTGCATCATATATGAAGCGATGCTTGGAACACTTCATCAAAAGACCCAAGCTCCCAAGTGACATCGTTGTTGGCCTTTGTAACAAGGCTCCTGTCATCTCATAGCTCCCTCCTTTGACAACCCTCATGTCAAAGTCACCATCAAACATAATGCTACTATATGTGAGAGATCCTTTGGAAAGTGGAAGCACCTCCTCATCCTCCAAGGTTAAAGAGTAGCCCCTTTTCACCATGATAGTGCCATCTCCTGCTCCTGCAACATCATGCAAAGTATGGGATAAGATTAGCCCATACTCTCTCAATAACAACCAAAGCACCAATAGCTCTAGTTTCCTCCCCACACCATCATCATAAAAATCATGGAGCAATGTCATCATAGTTGATATGAAAGATATCACAGCATCCCAATTCATCAAAACTCCTTGTTTCCCTATGATGTAAGTGCCATGCCAAATTCCATCCATCCACATACCCTTTGAAATAGAATGTGTCATAGGATGACCAAACTATTTCAAGAGTAACCAATGCAGTCTTCCATCTTGCTACCTGGTATCATAAATCTGCAAGTGGCTTTCCAACCTCTTTTTCATCAAAATCACCCAACCAACCCATGGTGAGTGTCTATCATCATGTTCAAAAGTGGCATCCCTCCAATGGAGAATACCATCCTCCAAAATCAGAGTTTTGTCTTTGCATTTCATGGGATGTTGAAATGCAATCTCTTGGAGATATCCAAATGAAGACCACTCATCAATGACCAAGTTGACCCCATAAGGATCCAAATAGGTGGTAGGAAATAACCTCCCATCGTGATGTGAGAGATCCATCAAGAAATATCCATCACAATCATGAGAGATGTTATCCATCGTAAGATGTCCCCCAATAACTATCTTCCCATCCTTTGTCATACATATGGGAAGGTCATTGGAATGCTCCAACAATGGTTGGGCCCCCAACTCATCACTTCTACTTAATGACAGTGCTTTTGATCTCCATGATGGTGCAACTACTGCCTCAAGATCATGTCCAATGCTGAACTCATAGTTTTTCCATGTATTGTTCAGGACAATACTCATCCCATCCTCCAAGAATCTACATTCCAAACTCAAGGGTTATGTGCAGTTCATCAAGGATACATTAGGATGACTGTTTGTATCTTCCATGAATAAATTAAGGCTGCTCATCACAGTGAAAGTTTGCTGCTCCAAATCAGCAATATATTTTGACCCTTGGTCATGCAATGCTACATTCCCATCATTCTCCACATGATGAATTGAAATAATAGGAAATAGAAACATGTGCATACCTTGGTACCACCTGGGAACATCTTGTACTGCAACAAGGGTTCCTCCTTCTGGTGTGATGGCTTCTCCAACTATTGATGATGCCGACTACTCTTCTATGGCTTCATCAGCATTGGTACAAGGCTCCTCTTCTTCATGCATCTCTAGAATGGTGCATGGGACTGTAGATACCAAGAGATCAGGATCACTTTGTCAAGGTGCAAGTGTCCTTTCTCCTGAAGCAAGTGCTACTGCAGTAAGTGGTGGTGAAGGCTTCTCCTTCTTCTTATCAAACTTCTTGATCAACCTTTGAGTAAAATCTGCATATGCAGTCACTCTTGCATGATTCAAATGGCTGAACTACTAGTTGTGTGCTTCACCCTGAAGGTGCAACATTGCAATCTCAATAGCTCTTTCTCTACTATTGGTTGTAGCAAAAAAAATGCATCCAACTTCTTTCCCTAAGCATTTCCTGTGTATGAGGATGACTCATCAAAGGTAGAAAATAGGAATCTATTTCCCTTCGTTCTTCTATTGCTGCAAGGTCTCCTTTATTATTTGAGCTGAATGAACTGTGGAAGAGTTAGATTCTTCTTGATAGCTCTAGGTTGAGACTTATATTCTACAAGATAATCACTTAGAATCTGATGATCTAAGTATTATTAATTTCTATGCCTCTTATATTTCAAAGAAAAGGCCATAGTATGTTTCTTTGGAGCTTTATGCAATATCAGATCTTCTTTTTGCTAATAGGAAGTACATGGACCTTCCTCATCTTGAAACCTTAAGGTGGTTTCACCTTATTTCTCCAATCTTCTTTGCTTGACCTCCTTGGTGAGGTCCTTCTTAGATCTTAAAAGAGATGAGATGAAACTAATTCCTCCGATCATTCTACTCTCTTTCTTCTTCTTATAGCATCTTGGCTTGAAAATCACAGGTTGAGCCAAAGATCATGCTCTGATACCACTGTAATATCCCAAAATGGGACTTTTCAGCAATACATGCTAAAATAATGCATCATTTAGAAATTTATGCAATAAAAGTTAATGTAGCTCATGGATCCCTTAAATATTATATTATAGTAACTAGATCTAAAAGGAAATAAAAAACAAATCACTATTGCATAGTTAAACAAGCCTCTCATGCCATAAATAGCTCAAAATCATCCAAAAATAGGGACTGCAACCATGTATGAAAGTTGGAATACTGTGATAGCATTATTTTATTACCTTTGAAATAGCATTAGGTTATACATCAGATCTAGAGAAAGTATGTGGACAAAAATTTAGATCTATGGCATATCCATGCACTATACAAGCTCTTTTATCAATCCCCCTTGGGGTTTTCAGCAAAACACCATGTACAATGTGTAGATATGAGATCTAAGACTACATATCTATGGAAATATTTAGATTTTGAAAGTGGATATGATCTAATATAAACAAGAAAATGATCTCCTCCAACAGATCTCCAAAGTGAAGGGCAGATCCACAACACTTAGAAAATCAACTCTCCAAATGGTGCACTGAATCACCCTACAACAGCTCCTTCAAAAATAATGCAGATCTGGACTTCTTCTACACTGTAGGGGACAACATGATGTTGGCCTATAGCCAAGATATTAAAATGAAGCTCTAATCTTCCAATATTGTCCTCTCAATGGAGTAGAACCCTTCTCCACTGAAAAGAAGCACTGAAATGGCCTAGATCTGAACATCTAGCATCCACTTGCTGCAACTTACTTAAACAGTCAAACCCTCAATAGGATCTATGCTGTCAAAGGAGGATAAATATTGGCCTCAAGCCAGACAGTGTACAATATGGTGCAAGACTCCTCCAAGAGCTCCTCAAGCAAAGAGACAGAATTCCTAAACATGAAGACCTCGTGCTAAACAACACTCTATCTTAGCTAAATAGCCAAAGAAAGAAATATGCATAAACAAAACATACAATCATAAAATCATAATAATAATCTAACCCCATAGGCTGCCATCCTCCTCCTTATAAACAATGTGAGCCTTTTCACCTTTGATCCCACTCATTAGGGTTTCCATCTTCATGCAGTGAATCTCCCTCCAAAATTGCGGTGTCCCATCATCAATACCACTCATCCATAACATCACTGATGGATTTGGTCAATATTGTCTAGATCTCCATGCAATGTATTATTCCACACTCAAGGTGGCTTTATTCTAACTATCTAAACATATCCATATTCCCACTGAGTTATCCTCCATTAATGTTCCACATCCTCCACATTAGCTTAGTTGACTTGTCAAACTTTCCTTTGTCCACATGCATTTGGTCCTTGTTCACACATGAAGGTGTTTTATTCAGCTATGACTATGATCCCTTACCCATTAAGAGGGTTTTTATTGCTGCTAGAAAGATTTATGGGTCTCCCTTCCCATTTATTCATCTAACTATGTGTTTGGAGAAAAATTAATATTCCTATTAGCTGCATGCTAATGTAGGAATATTACAGTTGAAATGCAACTCCTTGGAGATCTCCTGGAGAAGATCTCGCATCAATGACCATCTTGAATCCAAAAATATCCAAGTGTGCTGGAGGCAAAACCTCCCCTCTACTGCTTAATGACATCGTTGTTAATCTTCTCAATGGTGTATTGGCTGTCTCATGCTCCAACTCAAGGATGAACATAGAGTCCTGTATAGGATTGTTTTTGTTAAAGTTCATCCTATCCTTCAAAAATCCACACCCTAACCTCCAGTGTCGTGTGAAGCTCAATAATGGAACATTAGGATGATGGTTCATCCTTTCCTTGATAAATTCAAGGTTGCATAGTGCAGTGCAATTCTGTTGTTCCAAATAAGTGGTATGCAATGGTATACATCCCTCCATAAGATTTGTTGAAACAATAGGAAATGGAAACTTAGGCATACCTTGGTGAAATTTGGGAACATCTTGTAAGGCTTAAAGAGTTCCTTCCTCTAATGTGTTGGCTCCCCCAACTGCTGATGATGATGGTTGCTCCTCCATAGTTGCATCATTGCTAGTACAAGTCTCCTCAAGTGGTGGTGAGGGCTTTTCCTCCACTGATTTCTCCTTGCCAAATTTTTTAGTCAACCTTTGAGTAAATTCTGCAAAAGTAGTCACTCTTGCATGACTCAAATGGTTGAACCACCAAATGTTTGCTTCACCCTCAAGGTGCAGTGCTGCAATCTCTATAGCCTCATTTTCTACCATTGGATCTAGTAGGAATAATGCATCTAGTTTCCTTTCCCAAGCCCTGGCTCTATATGTCCCATCAAAAGTAGACAATAGAAACCTACTGCCCTTGATTCTCCCTTTGTTACAAGGTCTCCTTTCTTCCTCCAGCCGAATGAACTGTGGGAAAGCTAGAGTCTCCTTGAAGGCTCTAGGTTGAGATTTATACTCAACCAGGTATTCACTTAGAATCTTATGATCCAAGTGTCCTCCATATTTCTGCAATTTTTCCTCTTTTTCAAAAGGAAAGGGTATAGTCCCACTACTTCTTTCTTATTTTCTTTGCTTGAACTCCTTGTTGAGGTCCTTTCTAGATCTGAAAAGAGATGAGATAAATCTCATTCTCTCCATCATTTTGATATTTCTCTTCTTCTTCTTATTCTCCTGATAACATAATCACTGAGATTCCACAAGCTAAGCCAAGATTATGCTCTGTTACCACTGTAATATCCCAAAATGGGGAAGCAATAATATATGAAGTGTATCTAATTTAATCTTCTGAATTTAATCAGATCTGATCTTCTGAGAGGCATAGACAACACCCAGCTTTTGTCTGAGATATTCGAATGCTTCCCTGGGCAGAGGTTTGGTAAAAATATCAGCAACTTGTTCTTTGGAGGGAACATACTCCAACTTCACCTTTTTTTCAAGCACTTGTTCATGTAAGAACTGATACTTGTTGGGGATGTGCTTGGTCTTTGAATGCATAACAGGATTCTTTGAGATACTGATGGTACTTGTATTATCACACATAATGGGGATAGGAGAAGTACATCTGATTTGAAAATCTTCCAAGGTTTGAATCATCCATAGGAGTTGAGTGCAACAAGATGCGACAGCCACATATTCTGCTTCAGCAGTAGATAAGGCAATAGAACTTTGCTTCTTACTGAACCAAGATACCAACTGGGGCCCCATATAGAATGCACCACCACTTGTTCTTTTCCGATCATCAACATTTCCAGCCCAATCTGCATCAGTGTAAGCATGTAGAGTAATATCAGCATTCTTTTGTTGTGTAACCAGCTCCAAAAAGAGAAGAAAAGAGCTATCAACGACTTAGAAATGAGCCACTTCGAGGGGGAAACCTCCAATACATTACATAAATGAACAATTCTTGGATGATACAATTTACAAAACCTCCTTTCTATATATAGGAGTACATGGGGCCATAATGTAATCCTAGTGGCCCACAATGTAATCCTAGCCGACCTAACAATAATAATTTAAGGGCACAATAATAACAAAATGGGGGATACAAGGGTACAATAATAACAATAAGGGGTTTACACTAACAATAATAAGGGACTATACTAGTGATATAGGGACCTAACATGCCCCTCTCCTTCAAAAAAGTGTTGTCCTCAACGCTTGAGTAGCTCCGGGTGCTTCTGTATAAAATTCTCATCCTCCCATGTAGAATCTTCGGTGGGTAAGTTCTTCCACTTGATGAGATACTCTGAAATTGATCGATTCCGTAGCTATCGAGTTCTTGTTTCCATGACCGCTTCAAGTTCCAATATGATTTTTTCTTCCTCATCAAGTTCTGGAAATATTGTTTGAACTGGAAGATTTTCACCTATAACCTTCTTTAAGCATGAAACATGGAAAACTGGATGTACTCGCGAAGAAGCAGGAAGCTCCAATTTGTATACCATAGTACCAATCTTTTGCAACACCTTGTAAGGACCATAGTACTTTGGCGATAATTTATTATCCTTCTTAGCTTGCTTGAGGGACATTTGTTTGTATGGTTGTAGCCGTAAAAATACCCAGTCTCCTACATCAAAACTTCTCTCGCTGCGATGTTGATCTGCCTATTATTTCATTCGATTTTGTGCCAAATTCAGGTTATCCTTTAAGAGTTGGAGAACTTCTTGTTGATGCTCGATGTGATCTTCCACTGCTTGAACCTTCAAATTTTCTCTTAAAGATGATGTGATGGATGGTGGATGATATTTATAAAGTGCCATAAATGGGGTCATTTTTGCTGCAGTATGGAAGGAAGTGTTATACCACCATTCAGCAAGAGGTAACCACTTGACCCATTGTGTTTGTTTATCGGATACAAAACAACGAAGATATCCTTCCAAACATTTATTTACTATCTCAGTTTGACCATCAGATTGAGGATGATAAGATGAGCTATGAGCTAATTGAGTACCCAAACAAGAAAATAACTCCATCCAAAAATTTCCAGTAAAAATGGGATCTCTGTCGCTCACAATAACCCTTGGGATTCCATGTAGCTTTTGAATTCTGTCCATAAAGGTAGTAGCAACTGTACTTGCTTTAAATGGATGAGATAATGCACAAAAGTGGGCATACTTGGTAAGTATATCAACTACCACCATGATGACACTATTTCCTTTGGACTTAGGTAAACCTGTGATAAAATCCATTGAAATCTCCTCCCAACGTTGACTTGGAATGGATAAAGGTTGTAGAAGTCCCGGGGTCTTAATTGTTTCCACTTTATTTTGCTGGCAAACCACACATTCCGCCACAAACTTTTGAATATCAGATTTAAGGCCATCCCAAAAAAATTCTTTCTTCACCCTGTGGTAAGTTTTTAAAAATCCTGAGTGTCCTCCTAAAGGAGAAGTGTGCAATTCCAGAAGAATATTTTGTTTTAGTTGGGAATTCTTACAAAGATATAAACGATCTTTGTACCATAAGGAATCATTTTTCCAACTAAATGTATCAGATGTACTAGGATCTTGCTGCAACTTTTGAATGAGTGTCCATACATCTTTGTCCTTCTTCCATTCATCTCTTGCTTCAGTTATCCAATCTGGTTGGATAATAGAAATGGCACAAAGCAATGCTTCCACCTCTTCATTCTTTCTTGAGAGTGCATCTGCAACAACATTAAGCTTTCCTTTTTGTAGACTATTTCAAAGCCATAACCCAACATCTTTGTGACCCATTTTTGCTGCTCTTCTGATGATAGTCTTTGTTCCAAAAAGTGTTTAAGACTATCGTGATCAGTTTTTACCTTGAAGTGTCTTCCCATTAGGTAAGTTCACCATTTCTTTAGTGCATGCAGTATTGCTAACATTTCCTTCTCATAAATAGGTTTCTGTAAATACTTTCCTTTGATTGGACGACTTTCAAAAGCAATGGGTCTTCCTTCCTGCATTAAAAACGCACCAATTCCATTTCCTGAGGCATCACATTCCACAATAAAGGTTTTTGTAAAGTCTGGCGTAGCTAAGACCGGTGCTAGGCACATTGCCTCTTTAAGACATTCAAAGGCCTTAGTTGCTTCAGGAGTCCATGAAAATGCATCTTTCTTCAATAATGTTGTTAGAGGTGCTACTATTCTCCCATAATTCTTAAGAAACTTGTGATAATACCCTGTTAACCCGAGAAATCCTCGCAACTGCTTTATGGTTGTGGGGACTTTCCATTCCTTAATGGCTCTAATTTTGTTATGGTCTACTTTAACACCCTCGTGAGATACAATATGACCCAGATATTCCACCTCTTGTACTCCAAAGAAACATTTGGATTTTTTTGCATATAATTGTTTTTCCTGCAATAGTTTGAGCACCCTGTCAACATGTTCAACATGATCCTTCCAAGACCTGCTGTAGATTAGTATATCATCAAAAAATACTAGCACAAATTTTCTAAGGAAGGGTTGAAAATGGAATTCATCAACCCTTGAAATGTAGAAGGTGCATTGGTAAGGCCAAAAGGCATGACCAAAAATTCATAATGACCCTCATGAGTTCGAAATGTTGTTTTTGGAATATCTTCGATCTTCATTCTAATTTGATGATATCCTGAACGAAGATCCAACTTGGTAAAATAAATTGCTCCATGTAATTCATCCAATAATTCATCAATCACAGGAATGGGAAATTTGTCTTTAATGGTGAGCTTATTGAGCTCCCTATAATCCGGACACATTCACCATGATCCATCTTTCTTGTGTACCAATACTACAGGAGCAGAGAAAGAACTTTGACTAGGTTGAATTATACCCGCCTCTAACATTTCTGCAATCATACGTTCAATTTCGCTCTTTTGGACGTAAGGATATATATAAGGCCTGATGTTTGGAGGAACACTTCTGGAATCAAATGAATAGCATGATCATGATCACGAATAGGTGGGAGTCCTTTGGGAGTTTCAAACACCTTGGAATGATTGTCCAAGACTTGTTGGAGATCTGCAGAAATAGATGATTTTGATGTTGGAACTTCTAGTGAGCATAATTGTGCAATGACGCCTCGTTGTTCTTTTTTTAGAAGCTTTGTCATGACATTAGAGCTTATTGTCTTTCCCGGCTTCCCCGAAATACCCCGTAATTCAACTTCCTTTCCTTCTGAAAAAATTTCAAGAAAAGTTCTTGAAAATTAAAAGCTACCGTCCCCAAAGATTGTAACCATTGTACTCCTAGTACAACATCAGCACCTTCCATAGGAATGGAAAGCATTGGACTAGTCAATACATATTCCCCCATGGTTAGCTTGATATTATGGCATTTTCCAGAGCAATTTATAGTTCCTTCATTTGCAACCATCACTTGACATTCTGGTGCTGGGTATAGGAAACAATTTAATTCCTTGGCTACCTTACAATGAATAAAATTATGGGTGCTACCTGAATCAATCAACACTATTACCTTTCTCTTCTTGATTTGTCCTTTTATCTTGAGAGTTTGAGGAGTGGTAATTCCTGCCAGTGCATTACACGATATGGTGGGATTCATTTCTTCCTCTTCTGGGGCTGGTTCCTGGTGTATATCCTCTTCTTGTTCATTTTCTTCTTCCTCTTCACAATCTATGTAAAATAATTTCTTCTCAGCACACATATGACCTTTAGTGTATTTGCTATCACAACTGTAGCAAAGCCCTTTTGCTCTTTTTTCTTCCAATTTTTGTGGTGTCAACCTTGTAGGTTGTGGAAATCTAGATGTAGCAATACTTCCTTCTTTATAGAATTGAGTGGTAGGCTTCCTTGTCGCCATAATTTTACATTCAACTTTTCTTGCCAACCTGAATGCCTTCTCCAATGAATCAGGTTCCAAAACACGAACTTCATGTTGGATGTTATCCTTTA
The DNA here is from genome assembly GCA_034641835.2 of Pinus albicaulis. Lineage (NCBI taxonomy): Eukaryota > Viridiplantae > Streptophyta > Pinopsida > Pinales > Pinaceae > Pinus > Pinus albicaulis. Next base: position 353,718,883 of record CM076569.1, read on the forward strand.
GAGTACCTAAGAAGAGGTCAATCCTGTGTTCCTCTGGAATATTAGTTACCCTTATATTCAATTTTTGGAGGTCCTCAATGTGCTGCCCCACTAAACCCTTTTGTTTGAGATTTATCAATTGGCTAAAGAAGGTGTTGCTCTTTGTATCCTCATAATGCGCTAACATTTCCTCCGTAAAAATTGACCAAGTGACAATTTTTTTACGGGAGCAAAGCCATCGATACCATACAAATGTATTTTGTTCTAAATGTAAAGTTGCAATGCGTACCTTTTGTGTGTTTTGCACGTTATGGAATCAAAATATTGCTCCATCTGTAGTATCCATGTTACAGGATCCTTTCCATCAAACTTCCTCATATCCATCTTTGGAATATGGTGGTTCTTCCCGCCAACATTAGAGTTTATGAAATCACAATTAACATTTATTTTTTTCTCATCGTGAGGTTCTTCTACTATCTTTTCACCATTAGGAAACCTTTCTTGTATCAACTTTGTCAAACCTTCCATGTCTGCTTTTAGAAAATTCTTCATGTTTTCCATTTTCTCATTGATCTTAGCTTCCATGTCATCCATCTTAGATTCCATGCCAGCCTCCATGCCATCCATCTTAGCTTCCACGCCTTTCTTCAAACCGTCCATCTTCACTTCCACGCCATCCATCTTAGCTTCCATGCCTTTCTTCAAACCGTCCATCTTCACTTCCACGCCTTTCTTCAAAACTTTCATTTCATTTTTTGTTGCTCTTTGCGAGAGTGAAATTTGTTGCACTTGCTCTTGTAATTTTGATAGATCATGTTGCAATTCTTCATATTCATGAGTCATGGTAGAGCCTTCTGAAGGCTTAATGGGTGTTGAATTATTTTTAGGTGCCATTTTAGAATCCAATATTGATACCTATTCTAAAATATTCCCTTGGAATCAATTCAACTTGATTCTTCAAACAAGACTTATGCAATTCGGAAAAAAAATACACACCTTTAACTTGCTTTGAGGAGCTCGATATTGAAATTTAATTATCTCTGTAATTGAAAATCTTCAATATCTGAAATTTAGCCCTATAGTAGCCCTCTGAAGCTTCTTTCAAATGCCACAGGTCTGATCTAATTTGGATTCTTCAAGACAAAGTTGTGTCCAATCTCCCACAATGATCTAATTCTGGACTGGTTCAGTAGAGCAAACTTGTAGGACCTGCCACATGTCACTGTTTCGTCATTTGTCTCTGAAATTGATATCCAAGAAACTAAAGTCTGTGTACTTGTGACCAATTTTTACGGCACTCAAATCCACTTCTCAGAGAGAGAGTTATTGAACTTTTCCCACGATCACCTCTTTGAGATGAAATTCAGGAGCCTGAAAAAGCACTACCTTCCACAGATCATATCTCCAACAATATTGCGAACCAAGCTCTGAAATTGTTTGAAAAATTTCCTCAGGATTTCATCTTCGCCCCATACGAATTTTAGATTTTGAACCTTCTTAGAAAAAACGTTATAGTGCAAATGCCACAATGACCTGTTTAGGAGCCTGACAAAAGACCTAACTTCCACAGATCATATCTCCACAAATATTGCGAACCAAGCTCTGAAATTTTTAGCCAATCTTCCTCAGAATTTCGGCTTTTCACCCTAAAAATTTCAGCTTCTGAATCCTAGTAGAAAAAACGTTATAACGAAAATTCCACGATGACCTGTTTGGAGCAGCGAAACCCTAGAATCAAAAGCTCTGATACCAAATGTTGTGTAACCAGCTCCAAAAAGAGAAGAAAAGATCTATAAATGACTTAGAAATGAGCCACTTCGAGGGGGAAACCTCCAATACATTACATAAATGAGAAATTCTTGGATGATACAATTTACAAAACCTCTTTTCTATATATAGGAGTACATGGGGCCATAATATAATCCTAGTGGGCCACAATGTAATCCTAGCCGACCTAACAATAATAATTTAAGGGCAAAATAATAACAAAATGGGGGTTAAAAGGGTACAATAATAACAATAAGGGACTATACTAGTGATATAGGGACCTAACATCTTTGGATACCATAGTCCAAAGTCTTGAGTTCCTTGTAGATATTTGAATATTCTCTTGACAGCCTGAAGATGAGAATCTTTTGGATTAGCTTGAAATCATCCAACAATCCCAACAGCATGCATAATATCCTTGTCCTCTAGAGCATCCACAAAAGTATCATTAGATTCAAAATCCATGAGAAGTATAAGATCTTGTTCACATTCTTTCTCACTATCAGATAGCCCATCATTGTCTTCATTAGTATAGTAACTTTTCTTAGTGCTAGATCTGTTCTTATTCCTTCTTGCTACTTCTTTCCCTCTAGCAGATGTTTCTTTATAAGGACACTTTGCAGCATAATGACCAACTCTTCCACATTCAAAACATTTGAAAGGAAGCTTGCCTCTAAATCGTCTTATGCCAAGTTGAAGTTTCTTTACAAAATTTGCCTCATCCTCTTCTAAGATATATCCTGATCCTTCTGCCTTTTGAACTTCTTTCCCTTTTTGTAGAAGCTTTAAAAATAGCTTCTTTGACTTCATATGGTCCTCCTCTCCTCATTTCATATGCAGTCAGTATGCCATGAAGTTGCACCACAGTAAGAGTTTGAAGATCCTGTTTTTCTTCAAGAGCAGAGACTTTTGATTCAAATTTTACTGTTAGAGATCTTAAGATTTTCTCAACCAAGGTAGATTCGGTTATTGTTTCTCCCAGATTTCTCATACGATTTACAATGTCATCAAGACATAAAAAGAAACTGGCAACACTCTCATCACTATGCATTTTTAAATTTTCATATTCAATTCTGAGAGTTTGAAGTTTTGCACTTTTTACCTTTTCATCACCTTCATAACTTAGAATGATTTTGTCCCAAATTTCTTTTGTGGTATTCAGCTGCATGACTTTGACAAATTCAGCTTCAGTCAGGCTTCTGATTAGAGCATTCACCGCCTTTGCATTTGATTCATAATCCTTCCTTTCAGCTGGATCTATAGGTATAGTAGCTGGATATTGATTTCCTTGTACAACAATGGCCCATATATCTGCTCCCATAGACTGAAGATAGGATCTCATCCTTATTTTCCAGAAGATTAAATTGCTTCCATTGAAGAGTGGAGGCTTGATAGATGCTGTTCCCTCATGATTGCTCATCTTGCTTGATCTTCCTTCTAGCGCTTAAGCTTTTTCAGAAGGACCCGCCCTGATACCAATTGTTGGGAAAAATACTGAGAGGGGGGCGTGAATCAGTATTTAGGGCAGACAATGAAACTTTATTTTTCCTTCATAAAACCCATACACTACTTTCCTGAAGGAAACCAGCGTATATACGCGGATATCCTTTACTGAACTCGCGTATGCTCAGAGATCTAATTATGCATTCAATTCTTAACTCAGATCATTATTTTATTCATTCATCAGATATTTTAGAAAATAGTAGTAAGGTGCAGAAAGAACAGAATAATCATCACACATAGGCAACACACATGAACACCAGGATTTTTAGGTGGAAACCCAATTCGGGAGAAAACCACCGCTACCGTCATCTCAGCCTTCAAAATTGCATTATCAAGAAAACTTCTTACAACATATACTAGTGTAGACTCATACCAGCACGCAGGCACACACCTGTAGAAGGCTACTACCTTCTCTTGTTTACCAGCCTCACCTGGAAGGGAGCAACAACCCCCTGCACTCGTTTACCAGCCTCTCCTGGAAGGGAGCCACTACCCCTTGATATTCACACCAGCCTCTACTGGCAGAAAGCTTCTTCTTTCAGACTGAAGGCTTCAACCCTCAGATTTAGTGCAGACCACGTTTCATCAATTTTCAAACTGGATCAAAACAGCTTCAACACAACCCTCTACTTCTCAACAAACATTCTTGCGCAATGCTTCATACAGAATAGTGAGACCACTGTAACCAGAGATCAGAGACAACCTAGACATCAGAATAGATATGCAAAAACACATTCACCCTTGAAGAAACCATTGGTTCAGATACCATACACGTGTTTCATTAAGAGGATCCGCGTATGTACGCGCTTTCAATGAAGCGAAACCGCGTATACATTTGTACACTTTTTAGAAAAAGCATAGCTGCCCATACGTGCTTTTCATTAAGAAGATTCGCGTATACACGCGCTTTTCATTCACTGAACCTGCGTATATATTTGAGAAACATAGGTTTTACAAAACAGATAAGATCTATGAACTTACCCAGATTTCTTCAACAGATTTGCGCCAAGTCTTCTTCACTTCTTTTCAGATCATCCTTGAGATTCTCATTTATAGATCTAGAGATCTTGAACCTTCTTTATGAACATAGGTGCACCATAGACTTTAGATCTATCAATTAAGAACAGAGTTGAACCATGCAGATATACTTCATAGTTAAGTATTCAATGAAACCCAGACCACTTGCACACATTTTCACAATGATTTTCTTCTCCTTATATAGGGTTACCCTTTATCAATACCATGAGTCAAAACCACATAACTTCCAATGGTATTCCTGGACGAGATCACATAGGTGAACCATTATTTAATACAATGGGTCAATACCATGGTAGTTACCCATGGTTTTACAAATTTAGAGCGATTTTTCTCATACGCGACTTGGCACGTTATTTCCCGCGTGCATACGCTACTTCATCTAGACAAATCCGCGTATGCCTTGAGACATACTCTTTTCATCATGTTCTGGCACATACTGACATTCCTTCCATCATTACCTTCTGTACTCATTTTAGATTCATCAGATTTACATCATTTAACAAGTTCATCAAGACACATTCCATCAAGGACAACTTCATCAAGTAGGTTGCCATCAAGGACAACACTCTGCATCATATTGCCAACAATCTCCCCCTTCGGACTTGATGGAAACCACGATGGTGTTTGATCACCACATCAGATAGGTAAATTAAGCATAATGATATTCTCCCCCTATTCAAACACCATGTCACATGTCACTCTCCCCCTTTGACATCAAGGGCAAAGGGCAGACCAAAACCTTATGTAGAAAGAAGTGCTTTGCAGATCTGAAGTGCACTGAAGTTACCATGCTCCCCCTGAGTTCAAGTTGAATCTTCAAAAATATTTTACAATGAAGTACATGACTCTATGACCTTCCTATCACCAAGGACTCATACTTACATCACAGATCCAACCAAGTGGATTTACATATGAGACTCAAGTACCCAACCAAGTGGGTTTACATATTTTGACTCAACTACCCAACCAAGTGGGTTTACAGACTTGAACAAGTCCTTACATGACTGAATATTACAAATTTACATCATGGGTCTCAACATGCCCTTTTTCAACCAATTACAAAACCAAGAAGATCTCAAGAAAGAGATTATATTTCAGAATCATCATACTGCCAACAATGCATTATAGTCGGCAAGGCTAATGCTCCCCCTGAAATAGTGCATCCAAGGCTCCTTTCTATATGACCAAGGCTCCTCCTTAGCTTGTGCAACCTGAACACTTTCAATCAGCAAGTCATCAAAGCATATTTACCCAATAATAGAGAATGAAACAGATATATAAGAACTGGAACACCACCAGAGACATCAAACAGCATCAGAGATACCAAACAGCATTGAGAAATGCTGACCCCAATCAAAAATTGTCAGCAACCAACCATACGCGGCTTTCTGTGAATAAACTCGCGTATATACGCGACTGTATTTAAAGAAACCCGCGTATCCAATTTAATCTTCTGAATTTAATCAGATCTGATCTTCTGAAAGGCAGAGACAACACCCAGCTTTTGTCTAAGATATTCAAATGCTTCCCTGGGCAGAGGTTTGGTAAAAATATCAGCAACTTGTTCTTTGGAGGGAACATACTCCAACTTCACCTTTTGTTCAAGCACTTGTTCACGTAAGAAGTGATACTTGATGGGGATGTGCTTGGTCTTTGAATGCATAACAGGATTCTTTGAGATACTGATGGCACTTGTATTATCACACATAATGGGGATAGGAGAAGTACATCCGAATTGAAAATCTTCCAAAGGTTTGCATCATCCAAAGGATTTGAGTGCAACAAGATGCGGCAGCCACATATTCTGCTTCAGCAGTAGATAAGGCAATAGAACTTTGCTTCTTACTGAACCAAGATACCAACCCGAGCCCCATATAGAATGCACCACCACTTGTGCTTTTCCAATCATCAACATTTCCAGCCCAATCTGCATCAGTGTAAGCATGTAGAGTAAGATCAACATTCTTTGGATACCATAGTCCAAAGTATTGAGTTCCTTGTAGATATTTGAATATTCTCTTGATAGCCTGAAGAAGAGACTCTTTTGGATTAACTTGAAATCGTCCAACAATCCCAACAGCATGCATAATATCCGGTCTGGTCCCTGTGAGATAAAGTAGGCTTCCTATCATTGATCTGTATTCTGGTTGATTCACCGTGGGAGAATCATCATGAGAACTGAGATTGCATCCGGTTATCATTGGCGTACTTACAGGTTTGCATTCTTCCATGCCATACTTCTTCAGAATTTGCTTAAGATATTTTTCTTGTGATAGGAATATACCATCTGTAGTTTGATGCACTTGTAAGCCAAGAAAGAATGTTAGTTCACCTAGTAGGGACATTTCAAATACTTGCTCCATGACAGAAGCAAATTTCTGACTCATAGATTCTTCATTACTCCCAAAAATTATATCATCAACATAAACAACCACAATCAATAGTTTATTATTTTCAGTCTTTGTGTATAAGTTGCTATCAGCAGACCCCTTTGAAAATCGTTATTGATGAAGATATCTGTCAAGACGATAATACCATGCCCTTGGAGCTTGTTTGAGACCATATAGAGCCTTTTTAAGTTTACAAACAAGATTCTTATCATTTCCCAAAATGAATCCCTCTGGTTGTTCTATATAAACTTCTTCTTCTAGATCACCATTGAGGAATGCAGATTTGACATCCATTTGATAAACTTTGATTTTTTGAGAACTTGAAAAAGAAAGAAACATTCTTATGGCTTCAAGTCTAGCTATAGGAGAAAAAGTTTCTTCAAAGTCTATACCTTCTTGTTGAGTATACCCTTTGCAAACTAGTCTAGATTTGTTTCTTATAACATCCCCATTCTCATTTAACTTGTTCTTGAATATCCATTTAGTTCCAATGACATTTTTATCATGTGGTCTTGGTACCAATTCCCAAGTGTGATTCTTCTCAATTTGATCAAGCTCTTCATTCATGGCTTGAATCCAACATTCATCTTTGCTAGCTTGATTGACATTGTGTGGGTCAGTTGTGGATAGAAATGCCAGATAGCTAGAAGATCCCACAAGAGTCCTCCTTGTTTGTACACCTGATTCCTTGTTTCTCAAAATTTGAGATTCAGGATGATTCTTTTGAACATATCTGGATGGAGCTTTTCCAGATAGATCATCTTCTGGTACTTCATTGGATCCATTGTCTATATCATTTATATTTGATGCAGAAGGACAAAATTCATCATCATCTTCTTCTGCTATGTGTTTTTCTTCTTTAGTAGATGCAGGAAACTCATCAATAACAACATCAATACATTCAAAAATCTTTCGAAGCTTTTATTGTAACATTTGTATGCTCTGCTTGTAGATGAGTAACCAAGAAATATTCCTTCATCAGATCTGGGTTCAAACTTACCAAGATTTTCATCATTATTTTTGATAAAGCATTTACTTCCAAAAACTCTAAAGTGCTTCACAGAAGGAGGATTACCATACCATAGTTCATATGGAGTTTTGTCACTGTTTACCCAAACATGTGCCTTGTTACGAATATTTGCTGCTATGTGAGCTGCTTCTCCCCAATAAGTGTGAGGTGTTCTGGAATCATCAAGCATAGCTCTAGCCATTTGTTGAATTGTTCTATTCATTCTTTCTACTACGACATTTTGTTGTGGAGTGCCTGCTACAGAAAACTGTCTTTTTATGCCATGTTGTTCACACAATTCAAAGAATTCATTTGATGTATATTCTCCTCCTCGATTAGATCTAAGACACTTGATTTTTAGATCTAATTCATTTTCAACCAATGCTTTGAAGATCTGAAATTTCTCAAATGCTTCATCTTTGTGTTTAAGCAACCCAATCAAACACATTCTAGATAAATCATCAATAAATAAGATATAGTATTCTTCTCCACGTGGTGACTTTTCCTCATAGGTCCACATATGTCAGTATGAATGAGTTCAAGAGGCCTATTTGATGAACCTTCTTTGGCATTGAATTATACTCTGGTATGTTTACCAAATTGGCAAGATTTGCATATGATGCTCTCTGGTAGATTAATATTGGGAAGACCATGAACTGCTTTAAGTCTGCTTGATTTGTTTATTTGAGAGAAGCTTAGATGCCCCAGCCTTCTATGCCATATCCAATTTTCTGAAGATTTACTTAAGTAACATTGATCTTTGCAGTTCTTTAATACATACAGGTTGCTTGGAGTTCTCTTTCCTTTGATAATGGTTTTACTTGTATCAAGATCACGTACCACACATTCTTTTGAACTAAAGACGACTTTAGTTCCTTGATCACACATTTGACTTACACTTAACAGGTTATGTCTTAATCCATCCACATACATGACATTATTAGCTTTCACCTTTTCTTTTAGAAAAACAGACCATTTTCCCTTAATAACAACAGGTGTATCATTTCCAAAAGTAACATTCTTTTCTTTTTCTAAGGAATCATATGCATGAAGTTTGTTTTTGTCACCTGTCATATGTTTTGAGCATCTGCTATCAATATACCATTGATTTTCTTCACCTTCTGCAAATAAAGCTATGCCACAATTTTCAACCTGTTTTTCCTTCTTTTTCCAAACTTTGGAACTTGAAGGAACATGTTCTTTTGGCTGTATTTTGCTCCTGCATTCAGATTCTTCATGGCCAAAGTTATTGCAATAAGCACATTCAACTTAATTTTGAAGAGGAGAAAAGTTGTTATAGACATTCTTCCTTGGTTCAATATCCATTCTTTTCTTTCTTGCTTCTCTTGTCATGATGGTTTTATATGCAACACATTGAACAACTTTATGACCAAAATTGTGACATGAGAAACATTGTCCATTGAAGTAGAAATTTCTGCGATCATAAACTCTTCTATTTGAATTTACTTGTTGGTTGTAGCCCTTTTGAATACTATCCCTGTTAGTGTTCCTTGTATCATGCTTTACCTGTAAAGTTTCTTTATTCCCTTGCTGAGTGGTTGAATGAAGTAAACCAGTTGTAGCTTCTTTTAGGTAATTTGGAGCTGAGGCCTGAGAAGATTCTCCTGTATAACCAAGACCTATCTTTATAAGAGGAGACCGTTGTACCTTGATAATTTCATCTAAGGTTTCTAAACCTTTAGAAAATCTAAGATTGAGAGTCTTCTCTTTCTCATGATCTTTTCTTATCTTTACTACTTCACACTCTAATTCTCCAATGCATTTTTCCTTTTCTTCAAGCTGATTTTCAAGAGTCTCTATGATTATGTTCTTTTCTTCTAGGCTTATTTTAAGTTGATTGCTTTCTTCAAGAAAATACTTGTCCTCTACAGCATCCACAAAAGTATCATTAGATTCAAAAGCCATGAGAAGTCTAAGATCTTGTTCACATTCTTCCTCACTATCAGATAGCCCATCACTGTCTTCATTAGTATAGTAACTTTTCTTAGTGCTAGATCTGTTCTTATTCCTTCTTGATACTTCTTTCCCTCTAGCAGATGTTTCTTTATAAGGACACTTTGTAGCATAATGACCAACTCTTCCACATTCAAAACATTTGAAAGGAAGCTTACCTCTAAATCATCCTGTGCCAAGCTGAAGTTTCTTTACAAAATTTGCCTCATCCTCTTCTGAGATATATCCTGATTCTTCTACCTTTTGAACTTCTTTCCCTTTTGTAGAAGCTTTAAAAGCAGCTTCTTTGACTTCATATGGTCCTCCTCTCCTCATTTCATATGCAGTTAGTATGCCATGAAGTTGCACCACAGTAAGAGTTTGAAGATCCTGTTTTTCTTCAAGAGCAGAGACTTTTGATTCAAATTTTACTGTTAGAGATCTTAATATTTTCTCAACCAAGGTAGATTCGGTTATTGTTTCTCCTAGATTTCTCATACGATTTACAACATCATCAAGACATAAAAAGAAACTGGCAACACTCTCATCACTATGCATTTTTAAATTTTCATATTCAATTTTGAGAGTTTGAAGTTTTGCACTTTTTACCTTTTCATCACCTTCATAACTTAGAATGATTTTGTCCCAAATTTCTTTTGTGGTATTCAGCTGCATGACTTTGACAAATTCAGCTTCATTCAAGCTTCCGGTTAGAGCATTCACCACCTTTTCATTTGATTCATAATCCTTCCTTTCAGTTGGATCTGTAGGTATAGTAGCTGGATATTGATATCCTTGTACAACAATGGCCCATATATCTGCTCCCATAGACTGAAGATAGGATCTCATCCTTATTTTCTAGAAGATTAAATTGCTTCCATTGAAGGGTGGAGGCTTGATAGATGTTGTTCCCTCATGATTGCTCATCTTGCTTGATCTTCCTTCTAGCGGTTAAGCTTTTTCAGAAGGACCTGCTCTGATACCAATTGTTGGGAAAAATACTGAGAGGGGGGGTGAATTAGTATTTAGGGCAGAAAATGAAACTTTATTTTTCCTTCATAAAACCCATATGCTACTTTCCTGAAGGCAACCAACGTATATACGTAGACATCCTTTACTGAACTCTCATATGCTCAGAGATCTAATTATGCATTCAATTCTTAACTCAGATCATTATTTTATTCATTCATAAAATATTTCAGAAAACAATAATCAGGTGCAGAAAGAACAGAATAATCATCACACATAAGCAACACACATGAACACCAGGATTTTTAGGTGGAAACCCAATTCGGGAGAACACCACCGCTGCCGTCGTCTCAGCCTTCAAAATTGTATTATTAAGAAAACTTCTTACAACATTTACTGGTGTAGACTCATACCAGCACGCAGGCACACACCTGTAGAAGGCTACTACCTTCTCTCGTTTACCAGCCTCACCTTGAAGGGAGCAACAACCCCCTGCACTCGTTTACCAGCCTCTCCTGGAAGGGAGCCACTACCCCTTGATATTCACACCAGCCTCTACTGGTAGAAAGCTTCTTCTTTCAAACTGAAGGCTTCAACCCTCAGATTCAGTGCAGACCACGTTTCATCAATTTTCAAACTGGATCAAAATAGCTTCAACACAACCCTTTACTTCTCAACAAACATTCTTGCCCAATGCTTCATACAGAACAGTGAGACCACTGAACCGGACATCAGAGACAACCTAGACATCATACTAGATATGTAGAAACACATTCACCCTTTAAGCAACCATTGGTTCAGATACCATACGCGCGTTTCATTAGGAGGATCCACGTATGTACGCGATTTCAATGAAGCGAAACCGCATATACATTTGTACACTTTTCAGAAAAACCATGACTGCCCATACGCGCTTTTCATTTACTGAACCTGTGTATATATTTGAGAAACATAGGTTTCACAAAACAGATAAGATCTATGAACTTACCCAGATTTCTTCAACAGATTTGCGCCAAGTCTTCTTCACTTCTTTTCAGATCATCCTTGAGATTCTCATTTATAGATCTAGATATCTTGAACCTTCTTTATGAACATAGGTGCACCATAGAATTCAGATCTATCAATTAAGAACAGAGTTGAACCATGCAGATATACTTCAGAGTTAAGTATTCAATGAAACCCAGACCACTTGCACACATTTGCACAATGATTTTCTTCTCCTTATATAGGGTTACCCTTTATCAATACCATGAGTCAAAACCACATAAATTCAAATGGTATTCTCGGATGGGATCACATAGGCTAACCATTATTTAATACAATGGATCAATACCATGGTAGTTACCCCTGGTTTTACAAATTTAGAGCGCTTTTTCCTATACGCGACTTGGCACGTTATTTCCCGCGTGCATACGCTACTTCGTCTAGAAAAATACGCGTATGCCTTGAGACATACTCTTTTCATCATGTTTTGGAACATACTGACATTCCTTCCATTATTACCTTCTGTACTCATTGTAGATTCATCATATTTACATCATTTAACAAGTTCATCAAGACACATTCCATCAAGGACAACTTCATCAAGTAGGTTGCCATCATCTTCATCTAGTGGGTTGCCATCAAGGACAACACTCTGCATCATATTGCCAACACTCCTTATATACAAGTGGAAGCCTTCTCACCTTAGGACCCACTCATTAGGGTTTCCTCCACCAAGGAATATTCCTCCCACTATCACTGTGCTGTCTCCATAGATGATCTCCACCTTCCATTCCAGTGCTGTTGACTTGGTCAAAATTGAACTTGTACACATGTAATTGCCCCTATTCACACATGAGGGTGTGAAATCCAACTATTAAAATGACCCCTTTTCACATCATGAGGGATTTTATTCCTAATTTATAAATGTATGGGCCTCCTTACCCATTTATTCATCTCGTAGGTGTCAAAAGAAAAAATCAATATTCCAATTAGCTGCATGCTAATTTTGGAATATTACACATGGGTTTTTCTTAACTTTTATAGCATAAATTTCTGAAAAATGCATTTTTGGTGCTTATGTTGCATATTTTACCATTTGGGAATATTACAATGGTATCGGAGCATAGTCTTGGCTCAGCCTATGAGTTTCAACCCAATATGCTACAAGAAGAAGAAGAGAAGAAAACGAGGTCTAAAATTATGGAAGGAATGAGCTTTGTCTCATCAATTTTCAGATCTATGAAGAACATCTCCAAGGAGTTCAAGCAGATGAAAGAGGAGAGATGCAATGAAACCTTTAAAGGGTTTCAAGATGATGAAGGCCCTTGTACTTCCTATCATCAGAAGAAAGAACTAGTGTTGCACAGAGCTCCAAATAAATACACTATGCCCTTCTCTTTTGAGGAGGAAGAAAAGAGGCATGGAGATGGAGGGCACTTGAAACATGAAGTTCTAAGTGAATACCTAGAAGAATATAAGCCTCAACCTATATCTTTCAAGGAGACTCTAACTCTCCCACAGTTCATTCACTTAGAAGAAGAAAGGAGACCTTGCAGCAATAGGAAAATAAAGGGAATAGATTTCTATTGTATACCTTTGATGGGTCATCCACATTTACAAAAAGGGCTTGGGGAATGAAATTAGATGCATTATTCCTACTACATATAGTGGTAGAAAGAGGATTTGTTGAGATTGCAGTGCTGCACCTTGAGGGTGAAGCAAACATTTGGTGGTTTAGCAATTTCAGTCATGCAAGAGTAACTACATTTTCAGAATTTACTCAAAGGTTGATCAAGAATTTTGACAAGGAGAATTTAAAGGAGAAGAGACCTTCACTACCACTTGTTGCATGAGCACTTGCATCAGGAGAAAGAACACTTGCACCTTTGCGAAGTGGTCTTTATCTCTTGACTTTTAGAGCCCCATGCACTATTTTGGAGATGCATGAGGAGGAGGAAACTTATACCAATGCTGATGCATCCATAGAAGAGTAGCCATCATCATCTGTAGTTGGGGAAGCCATTACACTGGATAATAGAACCCTTGTAGTAGTACAAGATTTTCCCAAGAAAAACTAATGTATGCAAATGTTTCCACTTTATATTATTTCAGCACATCTTATGGAGAAGTATGGAAATATGCCATTGCATGACCTAGGGTCAAGATACACTGCTGGGTTGGAGAAAAAAACTATCACTGCACTGGGGAGCCTTGATTTTTTCAAGGAGGAGATGTAATTTCATCCTAGTGTGCCATTGTTGAGCTACACACAACTCTTGGGGTTGGAGTGTAGATTTTTGGAGGATAGGATGAGAATTTTCCTAAACAATCCAATGTAGAACTATATGTTCAGCATTGAGCATGAGTATGAGACAAAAAATGCATCATTATGGAGATTAGCAGTGCTACCATTGAGCAGTAGTGATGAGTTGAGAGCCCAAATACTATTAGAGCGTTTTGATGACCATTATACTTGTGGGCAGATGTTTGATGAGAGACATCTTATCCTTCAATATTGTGATGGATATTTCTTGATGAGCATTGTGCAGCTCTATGAGAATAATTTTCCTTAAGCATACTTGGATCCTTATGGATTCAATACATTCATTGGTGAGTGGTCTTCACTTGGAGATCTCCAAGAGGTTTCATTTCAACATCTAATGAAATGCAAAGATAGAAATCTGATTTGGGAGAATGGTGTTCTACATTGGAGGAGTACAAAGATTGAGCATGGCAGGAGACACCCACATTTCGATGAAGGGGTGTGGATGCTAAGCAAGAGGTTGGTGAATTACCTTCATATATATGACACAGGACAGTAGGATTCATGGATGCGTCAGCTACTCTTGAGAGAGTTTGGCCATTATGTGACATATACTTCTTCTAAGGGTATGTTGGTGGGTGTAACTTGGCATGCCACTTGCATCATATGGCAAAAAATAGTTTGGGTGCATTGTGTTGATATGTTTTTCTTCATGTTAATCATCATATTTTCACCTCATCATTTGCATGATGGAGGTTTCATGGGGCAGCAAGAGCTATTGTTGCTTTGGCTACTCTTGGGAGAGTATGGGAATAATTTCTTCCATACTTGGAATGATATTTTAGGAGAAAGGGATGGCACAATCAAAGTGCAAAGAGGCTACCCTTTAGCATTGGAGGATTAAGAGGTATTTCCACATAGGAAGGAGACTCCCGCACATAGCAACATGATGATGGATGACTTTGGGATATGGTATGTCAAAGAATAGAGTCATGAAGTGGCAAGAGCCTTATCACCGAGGCCAATAGCGTTGTCACTTGGGAGTGTGGATCTATTAATGGAGTGTTCCAAGGGGAGTATGCATCCCTTCATTTTACAGATCCTTATGAGGAGATTCTCTTGGGAGGGCTCATCTACAGACCTCACTTTTAGCCTACTCACTATGCATGGTGATAAATGTATTTCTATACTTATTTATCATTTCATAAAGTATTTTCATCTTTTCACCATCTATGTACAGTGCATTGCTTCACAAGAGGGCAATATTATCTTTGGGTTTCATGATTACTCTAGGATCACCATTTGTGATGGACATAACCCTTCTTTGCATGACCTTGAGCAAGTGTGGTGTTATTCTTATTATGCTCAGCTGATATATAATGCCATTTACTACCTCATAGTAGATGAGTGAACATGCACAACCAGCAACTTGTTGGAGGAAAAATTGCCACATGATGTTCTAAAACATCAGTTGGTAAAACTGCGTTGTATCCACTGGAGAAACCATTGGGACCATCCAGACATATACATAACCTTCATAATTTTTCTGATTTGGATACCATGTGGTGATGATGTACCCTTCACTTTGTATGAGATGGTTTGGGCCAGCATGATTCATGACTCTATGGAGAGGATCTTTGAAGATTCAATCTTCCTCTTGCCTCTTGAGGGAAATATTATTACAGCCCAAAATTAGCGGCTACTCTACACTTATCATAAGTGGAGAGAGAGACAACGTGGGGTAGGCCATTTTTCTACCATGTTCAGATATGCATCCCACTTATATCTCAGGAGCCAAAGGTGGAGGAGACTTTTCATGAGTTACCATTTTGTAGGGTGCCTCATTTTATATGGATGGTAGCTTGGGGGTGGGAGATTCACATGGGAATGATGATTCCCAACATATTTCAGATTCCATGCCTCGGGAAGGCCTCTAGACAACACATTTTTGACTCCATGGATGTTTTACTCCTACATGATGATAGCTATTTAGGATGGTTGCCTAGAGCTAACTTACTTACTTGGGAGAGGCAACTTGGAGATTTATTGCTAAGACAACATCTTGTTACTTGGAGGAGTTTATCATATGAGTATGCTAAAGGAGGAGGAGGGGAGGCTCTTCAGTTCTATCGTCATATTTTCTTGAGGACAAGCAACATTTGGGAGGGGAGGACTGTAATATTCCTAAATTAGCATGCAGCTAATTGGAATATTAATTCTTCTCTTGGAATTTAGTTAGATGAATAAACGGGTAAGGAGGCCCATAAATATCTTTAGTAGGAATAAAATCCCCCTTAATGTGAAAAATGGGTCATATTCATAGCTGGATAAAGCACCGTCATGTGTGAACAAGGGCTAATATATGTGGACAAGGTCAAGTTTGACCAAGTCAACAACACTAGTATGGAGGGAATGAATCATCAATAGAGTCAGCTCATTCTGAATGTGGATCAGTTTAGCTAGTCAGAATAAAGACACCTTGGGTGTGGAAAGAGACAATGCATGGTGACTAAGTCAAGTTTGACCAAATCAAATAGCATTGTAAATGAGACAGTGGAGCTAGTGGAGATAGCGTAATTTTGAAGGAGGAGTCTTTACATGGAAGTAACCTCATAAATGGGTGGGACCCATGGTGAGGAAGCTCATCATGTATATAATGGAGGGAATGGTAGCCATATGGGTATTGAAGAATATTATTTTATGTTTTATTCTTATGACTTGTTGCATGCTTCAGCTATTTAGATTGATTTTCTACACTGTTTAGTGCAAGGGTATTCTCATGCGGGAATTCCACAGTCTTCCTTGGAGGACTTGTTGAAGAAATCTACGAGGAGAATTTTGGGATTTATTTCCACCATCAAACATTGGTTTAAGCAGTAACCTATAGCTACAGCACAGTCCCTTGGAGAAACTGCATTATTTCTCATGGTGTTGCAGTGGAAGGGTTAAAACCCATGTTCTATGAGCTGGTTTCCAAGAGGGAGGATCGGCCTTTTTCTTGGAAAGCTAGTAGGAGGAGCTACAACCATTTATTTGTCTTCTCATCCATATTTATGTATTTATTCAGCCATAAAACATGATTCAGCCATATATCTGCAGCATATACTTCTTGTATCTCATGTTTATCAAGAAAAACCCTTTCCGGGTTATCTTGGAATTGTGTAAAGGAGACTATATCTCAGTTTTTACACTCTCTTGAGTAATATATTAACAGATCTATTTTTTTATTTATTTCTAAAGTATAAACCCTCATTAAACTGTGTTGTCACTTACTTCAGAATTTATGTGTTGCAGTAGTCATGGGGTCGCAGTGTTTTTGGGTTATTTTGGGCTTGGGAGGCCTGTTTAACTAAGCAATTATGATGTTTTTCTGATCTCCTTGCAGATTTGGTTGCTATAATGTATAAACTAATGGATCCTTGGGTTTTTCTAAACTTTTATAGCATAAATTTCTGAAAAATGTGTTTTTGGTGGTTATGTTGCTGATTTTCCAATTTAGAAATATTACAACATTTTTGCGTGGTCTTATGATGAAATGCCCGACATAGATCCCTCTATTTTCAAGCATGAAATCAATATTGATGAAAATTCAAACCCTATCCGACAAATACTCTGATCTTTCCAGCCTCGTAAAGAAGCTGCCATCGAGACTGAAGTCGAAAACCTCTTAGATGTTGGTTTCATCTATCTCGTTCCTTTAACTGAATGGGTTTACAATTTGGTTCCCATAGATAAAAATCAAGGCACCATCTAGGCCTGTGTTGATTATCGTGATCTAAGCACTGCTTTTCCAAAAAAAAATTATCCTATGCTATTTATAGATTAGATTCTCGACGATTGCGTGAGATGTGAATATTTCTCTATTATGGATGGCTTCTCGGGCTATAACCAGATAGCGATTAAAAAATATAAACAACATAAGACCACCTTCATCTATCCTTGGGACACATTTTCATATCGTAAACTCCCATTCGGTCTAAAGAATGCGGGAGTAAATTTTCAAAGGGCTATGGACTATGCTTTTGACGATATCCGACACATTTTACAAGCTTACTTGGTTGACCTTGTTAGGGTCCCAAGATTTGGTAGATTGGCAGACCAAATTACAAGGTAACATGGAACTAAGCTTTAGAGTCAAATTGCCTAGCCTTCTTGGACTCAGAGAGGGATCTCTCTATTGGGTGCAAAGGATGTGTTCTTTTTTCTCTAGGGTTTTGATTTTAGGCTAGTTGTTACGTGTAGGATTTTTGATTGTTTGGATGGGTAAGATGATCAAGTGTAATAGGAGGAGTGAGAGGATGTCAAAGCCATTAGGCTATGGAGTTGAGTGAAAGTCAAGAGTGTCTAATTAATGATCCAAAGTGTGTTGCAGGCATGATTTAGCAAGGTTAATGGATCCTTAAGGTGATGTATGAGGTGTAGTGAACATCAAGTTTCGGAAAAACTAAGAGATCTTAAACATATATAGTTAAAAGATACAAATCATGAGGTAGGGAAAACCATTAAGCTCAATGAACAATACTTAAACTGATAAACATCCAAGATAAACATTCCAGTGAAACATAGAGAGCATAAGAGCTTCTAACTTTAGAAATTCACCTTTAGATTTTGGGAAAACATATAAGACAAAATAAATAACTCAAATTATGAAGAGGGAACTCCTAAACATCATATATCAAGCTATTGGGAACTCTGAAACAAGTTGGTAAGCATGGAAAAAGGGCAAGATCAAACGAGACCTCTCTGACTTAACCTAGCAATCTATATTCCATAGAAAGGCTTCAAGATAGGGTTTTGAAAGTTTCAAATAAGCAGGGCATACCATGAATCATACTTGTAAACTAGCATACTAACCATACATGAAACAAGAACAAGTTTTGGTGGACCTAAGGAGCAATCAAGAATTCCTTAAGATCGCCAAAAGAAGAAAACATCAAAGCTGTAACAAACAGGAGGACTGAGGTACCTCAAAGAGCATGTCTCAACCTATACTTTTCTTATTTATAGCAACCGAGAAGAATCAAACGTAATGAAAAAAAGAAAACACTAACAGGTTAGGAATACATCACCATTCACCAAGCTAAGGAATCCTGCAAACAAGCTTCTGCATCATCAAGCCAAACAAGCCATTCATCCACTTCACAAAACCAATTTCTTCTCCAAGCTCATAAAAACATGTGTATTTCTCTTCAAGATCATCAAATGCCAACAAAATACATAGGGGCCTCATGCTCTATTTATAGAGAAAATGAAGACTAAAACCCTAAATGTGGTAGGAAAATGTCAAATATGGTCATAAATATCATTTATGGGGAAGAGACCATGAAAGGCCCAAGGCACATAATATCCCAAGAAATAAATGCTAAAATAACTATTTTCACCTAATTCTAGATTAATTTGCCTAAAAAGAATCAAAAATATATATTTGCAATATGTTGGGGTCCTTTGTTTTGATAGTTTGGCAAATCAAAAGACAAGGCAACATCAAACCAATCTTTAGAGTTTCAGGATCTAGTCCTCTTGTTCTCAGACAGGGCTCTCTCAAATTTATTTTTTCTGCAAAGGTTTATCTTGTTTTCTTTTTAGTATAGATTTTAGACTAGTTATTAAGTACAAGTGTTTGTTTGTTTGTTTGGTTGAATTGATACAACCGAATATGAAAGGTCTAGGAAAGGAAGCTAGAAAGAAGGAGCATCAGTTTCATTAGGAAATGGAGTCAAAAAGAGGTTATGACAAACTTATCAATGGATATGGGATATCAAAGGGAAAATCTAACTTGGACACATGATCCTTTAGTTTATGAATCGAATGGACATTAATGGTTTATAAAAGAGAAGTTTAATTCTCAATAAAGGGAATTTGAAAACATAACTTGAACAATAAAGAGGTATTTGATATATAGGGCTAACCATAAATTCTACAAACCACACTTTAAGAAAATAATGACTTAAAAACAAATTTTAAAATGAAATCTAAGATTCAGGAGCACATCCTATTTCCTCAAAGATTTTATTTCAAATGACTTAGAAAACATAAAAGATTTACTGATAATTGCAGTCATAGAAGAGGGAACACCTAATACATCTATGATCACAAGTATAAAAGACCTTTAAGAAAAATGTTTAAGCAAGAACAAAGGGCATGATCAAAACAGAACTCCTTGGCTCACTATAAACAAAGATACTTCCAAGGGAGACTTCAATAACATCCTTTAAGTGGTAGCAGACAAGTAGGGAGAACCATAAATCATGTTGAAACCAACTATTCAAACTATTAGAGAAATAAACAAGCATGAGGACTAAAGAGAGAGATTAAAAACTCTAAAATACCCCTGTAAAAGAAAACATAAAACAGTGAAGGATAAACAGGTCTAAGGTGCTTCCAGGAGTCATTTCTTACCCTAAAAATTTCATCCTACTATAGTAAGAAATTATGGAACAAAATGAAAAAAAGAGAAAAAATTAAACAATTCAGAATACTTCACCAACAACCAAGCTCATGGATCCAATGATAGAGCCTTCTCAAGAACAAGCATGCAACAACATCATCAGGGCTTCCAAGACTTCAATTTCTTCTTCAACTTCAACAAACTATGTATTATTTCAGAGAGTTTCGGTATTACAACTAGTGATCAACCAACCAACTTCTCATCTTCTTTAGAAGTATTTATAGAAGAAATGAGAAGGTGGAAGGGCTTTAAGATCAAAGTGTAATTAATTCTACACTAAATGCAACTCCAAACCTCGAAAACCATGCAATACCTAAGGCAAGAGAGTATTGAATTATGATTCTATTTCATGTACTCTATTTCTACTATTTTTAGGTTAAATGGGTAAAAAAAGATTAACTTCAAGGCTTACTTATCCCTTACAATAACTTCCCTGATAGTTTCAGAATCTTTTATTTCTTTGGTAATAACTTATCAAGTGTCTTTATGCAAATATCTTCTATTTAAGCAATAAGTAGGCCTTCTCTTGATTTGTTTAGGCTGTAGGTGGCCTTTTGTAGCTGTAGAGGATTCAATTAGCCTCTCATGTGGCAGTGGAGGCTTCTCGGACTGATAAATATTATTGTTTTAACCTAAAAGACCTTTAATTTACTTCAGTTCTGTTTTTTAGGATTAATGAAGCATAATTTCTATCTTCTGTTCTTCAAACTGTCTTCAATCGTGGATCAGGACTTTGATTAATCGAATTAATGCCTTAATCCTTCCAAAACTGTGTTAACAGTCTTCAAACAGGTTTTCTTCTTTTGATTTTATCCCTGGATACTTATACTCTTTATCGGATCAATGGTTCACTATGTTTTGTTGCTGCGCAGGCATTTACAGGGGGTTCTCAATGTCGCCAGTGTTCATGAAGCACTGGTAAGTCACAATGGGAAACCCTGTAGAATGATTTCCTTTATGAATAAAGGCTTGGGGGATCATCATCCTCGGCCCTTGATTTCCTTTTAAAACAATGGAAAATCCTTTAAAAAACCTGCAAAATACACAAAAATTATAAAAATCCTGCGTGGCTGGGTAAAAACTACTTTGGAGGCTTAGGTCAGAGCGTGGTTGTTGGATGAAAGCATCCAATGGCGAGGATCACTTGCTAGGATGATGGGGAAGCAGTTGGATAGATGGTGGTTGGATTAAGTCTGGGTCGTTAGATCAGATTTATTAATGGTTGAGATCAATTGGGATTTATAAAATGAAAAGGGGTAATATTGTAATGAAAATAGAGGAAAACATAATGAAATGGAGTGAAAAAACTTTGGCGGAAAAAAAGGGGTTAAATGAAATTTGGGGTTTTTGAACAATTCTGGGTCGTCGGATCATATCAGCCAACATAAATCAACGGCGAAGATTCATTGATGAAGTCCTTTTGAGAATGGGTGGAGGGCGATGAACTAACAGCGAGATTAAACTGGGACCGTTAGATCTCAGAGATCAACGACGGAGAATAAACATAAGAAAATGTAATGTTAAATGGGGAAAATGGTTTCAGCAATAAAAACCACTGGTTTCATGCAGTGAAAAGGGGGAAAGGTGGTATTGCCTTTTTTAACGCAATATGCATTAGCTCTTGACACGTGGCTTTCTAAAACCACCCATATCGCGTAAATTTACAACATTAACCTCCAGACGCGAAATCACATGATATGGGTCCCTGGTTGTTGGATGAAGGGTGGGCATATCCAACGGTGGAGTTTGGAGTGTGATAAGACAAGATGCGCAGGCGGAAGGAAGGGGGCAAAGCCAAGGCGATATTGATCTGGACCGTCAGATCATAGGAATGAACGGTTCAGATTGATCAATAAGGGGGTAGGTCCCAAAGTATTTGGGCCTAATGGGTTGAATATGGACCATTAGATCAAACAGATTAACACCTCATATTTAATCTTGGGGCTAATGAAATGGAATATGAGGCAGGGTCCTGGCGGAGAATGGGTGATTGTGGACCGTTGATCTGCAGAGATCAACGACGGATCTTCATCGAACGGGCTTTACATAGCTGGGTTCATGAAATAACAATGGATGTGAGGTTTGATCTGGACCATCATATGAGTGAAATGAATGGCCCAGATGTGATTACAGGATCACAATCGGCAGAGGGGAGAAGAAGACAACTTTGAAAAATGCTGATGCGATTAAGCGTAGGTCGTTAGATCTAGGAGAGATCAATGGCCAGTATTGAATCAGCGGTTGATGAAGAAAAGTTGATGGGGCGCGATGCAATTAGCACTAACCGTCGGATCTATAAAGATCAATGGCTCGGAATGAAGCGGAGGCCAATAGACCACATAAGCATCACATCGGAGTTTTTTCAAAGAACAAAAGAAATGCGTTCGTTGAAAGTCCCGATTGCGATTAGCGCTCGGGGCTTAGCGCCTGGTCCTAGGCATGGGTTATATGGCGGGGAAGTGGTTTTGGGGTTTAGCCAAAAAGGGGCCTATTGGAATCGGGGAAAAGGGAAAGGAACCATTTAAGTGCACCCACTGAACATCTGCAATGCGAGATTCTGACGACCGTTGATCGGTTTTAGATCAACGGCCGACAATCCACCAAACAATAAACTGTCGAGTCTTGGTTAAAACATATGAAAGTCGGGTTTTTTATGAAATATAAAGGAGGAAAAGGTTTAGCAAGGATTTTTATTATGTTTTAGTGCCCAGTTGTGGGCTCCAGGTTATGTGAAGGAAAGCGGAGGAGTCGGGGGTTTTTAAAAGCAAAGGGGCCAATCGCATCAGAAACTTTTGAATGCAAAAGGAGAAAAGGAAAACAGAATGCCTCGATTGCGATTGTGCAAGGGGGGTTTAACAGTGGGTCACAACTCCAGTTTTATGTGAAAAAAGAGCTGGGGGCTAAGGCCAAAGGGGCTTAAGGCCTTAGCAGAAAAATTGAGTTTTTAGGCCGAAATGAGAGGTTTTCAATGCTTTTTAGCTTTCGGTAGAAAGGGAAAAAGAGGTTTTTTAAACCTTTCAAAGGAATTTTCAAAGGTTTAAAGGGAATTTCAAGGGAATGAGGGGTAAATGAAATGTTTTGTGAATGAAATGGAGAAGAAAAAAGGAAAAGGGACAATGAGGAAAAATGGAACTTTTCAGCAGTCTTTTCCATTGGTAAACAACGGATTTTTCAATGTTTATGACGGAAATAGTAGTGAAGATTTATTCAAAGGAAAGAAGAATATCATAAGACTTCAAAAGATGATAGGTTTTCAAAGGAAACTATCTCTTGAAGGCTTGAAGACAAAAGTCTAGCCACCTCTTGGTATAACAAAATTTATAGGTGGCTAACAGTGGCTCCACTTGGGGAAGACAGCTGATTCTTTAGATGTCTAGAACCTTAGCTATTAATCTCTAGCTTTTTAGTAAAACAATACCTTAATCCATTGGGAGGCAACCTTTATTTTTGATAATCTCTGCAGTAATTTGAAAAAATGGAATTATATTAAAACAATCATGTCTACCTACCCATTCCTAGTGATCCTAACATTTTTTCTTCTTTTCAGAGTGCATTTAGACTAGCAAACTCTCTTCAACAACATTTTATTCTTTTGAAAAACACGAAACTAATCTAAGTCTAACCTTATTTCTCCATGAATCCAAATTAAGTAGTTGAATTCATAAATTCTCTACCTAACTATTCTGTGTCAGGATTAGACTGTCTGACAGACTTTTATTCTCTAATTTCTATGACAATAAATTAAAAAAAAATAGTCAAGCCAAGATTAAGCTGTTTTGACTTGCTGTGATCTATGGTATAAAAAAAATTTGCACATAGATTATTATTTGCAGAAAAAGTAAAGCAAAAAATAGCGAAGGCTTACGATCTGAAAATTAAAAACTTCCTTCATTGTTTCTTCAGCTCTGTTTTTAAATTTGTTTGAGCTATCTTTCTTTCTTTCCTGGTTCAAGTTTTGGGCATATTAGAACCAGTTTTTTTTCTATCTCATAGGTTCAGAATTTGAGCTTGTTTAAACCTTTTTTCTATCCTAATCTACCTTACTGATAAGCCAAGATTAAGTTGTTTGGAAAATCTATTTCATTAACCTATCAGCAGTAAATTGAAAACTAATTAGTCATGATTAGGCTGTATTACTAACTAGAAGTGTGTTTTTAGGAGTGGCATTTGAGCTTGCACACTTTCAGACTTTGTTTCTCTTTTTGGTATGGGGCTATACCTCTCTTGTTTTTCAATCTGCCCTTTTTTCTTCTTTCTATTGTTTTTGTATTTTTTATTTTTCTAATTTTGAATGCAATTTTTAACAATGATATTTATAATGGAAAGTAAAAAAGCTTTAAAGCTCAAGACTCTTTGGTAGAAGTAATGCTTGAGCATCCTTCCATTTACAGGACCTCCATACAAATCTTCTCCATTCAATTATTTCAAGAAAAATGCATTGTGACCCCTCTCAGCATGAATAATATAGGGTCCTTTCCACAAGTTCTCAAACTTTCCATGTTTTACCTTCTCTTCCCTCCTTAAATCCCATTTAAGAACAACATTTTCGACTTGGAAATTGTTTGCCTTAGTCCTTTTGTCAAATAGTTTCTTGATATTTTCTTGGACTAACTGTGTTCTTTCATAGACTTCTTCCCTAGTCTACTATAAATGAATTGTTTGGTTGATTCTTCTTTGCATATCATTTTCCTCAATTTGTACTTCTTGAAGGAGTTTCATGACTGGAACTCCTAATGAGGTTGGGAAGACTGCATCCATGCCGTAGACCAGTTGATAGGGGGACATATCTAGTGACTTATTTGTAGTTAATCTATCAGCCCATAAGGCATGAACCAATTTACTGTGCCATGACTTTTGATTATGCTCCAATAGCTTTTTGATGATATTGATGAGGCTCTTATTGGAAGACTCAGCTAATCCATTTCCTTAGGGATAGTAGGTAGTAGAATGGCCCAAGGTAATGTGGTATTTGTGACAAAAATCAACCATTTTATTGGATTTAAAGGCAATAGAATTATTAGTTATGATTTTTATAGGACAACCAAATCTGGATAGGATATTTGTTTCAAGGAACTTGATAATGACAGAGTCATTGGCATTCCTAGAGGGTATAACTTCTATCCACTTGGTAAAGAAGTCAGTGTCAGTGAGGATCCACTTATGTTGGGCTGATGAAGATGGATGAATTTCCCCAATGAAGTCTAAGCCCCATTGTTGAAAGGGTGCCTCAACACTAATAGGATGTAAAGGTAAGGGAAGGAGTTTTCTTTTGCCATAAAAAATTTGACACTTATGGCAAGACATGACTAACTTCTGAGTGTCTGTGAAAAGGGTGGGCCAATAGTGACCAGATCTGAGGATTTTGTTTGTTGTGGCCTTCCAGTAGAGGTGTCCTCCACATTCTCCTTCATGCATCTCATGCATTATTTTCCCTGCATCATCTTCAAGTAAAAATTTAAGCAAAATTCCAACAGCATTTTTCCAATACAATATCCCGTCTAGGATGCAATAACTTAAAGCTTTCTGTTTCAAAAATATAGCTTTAGTTTTAGACAAAGAAGGAGGGGCATTTATATATAAAAACACGTAAATGATGTCAGCATACTAAGGAGAATTCAAAAATGTTTCTTCAATGAAAGGAGCAGTAGATTCTTCTATTTCTTCCAACACATCTACCATGTTCATATCTAGTTCTTGGAAGCTAGACTCAGCCATAAGTTTCACTAAACCTTGCCCTTTAACTAGTTTGGTGGGCTTGATTTCTAAGTCATATTCAAGAATAGTTGCAATCCATTTTCCCCTTTTACCATCAAGGTCTTGACTTAGAATGTCCTTGACAACAGTATGTGGAACAAAAGCAATTATGTGAGAGTGTAAAATGTAGACTCTAAAATCTTTTAATGCTTTCACTAATGCTAAGGCTTGCTTCTCCATGATGTTATATTTGAGAGGAGAATCTATTAAGGCCATACTAAAGAAGGATATTGGTTGTTCTTGCCCTAAGTCATTCTTTTGAAGTAAAACTGTAGCTATTGTATGCTCGGATGCAAAAGAAAAGATATAAAAGTCTTTGGTGAAATGTGGACTAATAAAGACTGGTGTTTGAGTTAGAGCTTGTTTAACTTGTTCAAATGATTGTTTAGCTTGTAAATTCTATTTCACACCTACCTCTTTCTTAAGCATGTTTGTAATGTTTTTTAATAGCTCAGCAAGATTGGGGATAAACCTCCTCAAAAAATTAATCTTCCCAATGAAAGATTGTAGTTCTTTGAGGCTTCTTGGATGGTTGATTTGTAATATGTCATCTATCCTTGTAAGGTCTATTTTGATTCCCTCTTCTGAAATTATATGGCCAATAAGTTTACCTTCTTGGATATCAAAGAGTGTCTTCTTGGGATTCAAAGACAAGCCAAATTTCCTACACTTCTCGAAAACATTTCTCAAGTGAATCAAATGTTCTTCATCAGTTT
This sequence comes from Pinus albicaulis, assembly GCA_034641835.2. Lineage (NCBI taxonomy): Eukaryota > Viridiplantae > Streptophyta > Pinopsida > Pinales > Pinaceae > Pinus > Pinus albicaulis. The sequence continues at coordinate 353,745,656 of CM076569.1, forward strand.
TTGAGAAAACGGTTATGTCATCAAGGTAAATGATTATGAAATAGCCAATATCTTTAGAGAAGGCTATGTCCATGGCCCTTTCGGAAGATGGCCCCTGCATTCGTCAATCCGAAAGGCATTTTGACATACATAAAGGTGCCCTAAGGTGTAGTAAAAGCAGTTTTGATTTGATCACTTGGGAGCACTAACACCTGGTTGTAACTCGAGAACCCATCCAACAGTGATATCCTTTTTGACCCAACTACTCTTTGAAGTATATGGTCCATCTTGGGCAAAGGGTAGTTGTCTTTTAGAGAGGTTCTATTTAAATTTCTGAAGTCAATAGAGAGCTTGATTTCCCCTGTCTTTTTCCTAATAGAAACTAAGTTTGATACCCATTCTGAATATCTAATTGGTACTATAATCCCAGCATCATGCATATTTTCAATTCCTGCCTTAACTAAAGGTAATAAAACAGGGTTTATTCTCCTTAGTTTTTGTTTAAAAGGCTTTTGATTTTCCTTCAAAGGAATCTTGTGCTGAATGATGCTAGTATCATAAGATTTCAGATCTTTGTATCCCCAAGAAAAAACATCTTTAAACTCTTTGAACAACTCTATATATTGAAATTTTATGTGAGCTGGGAGAGTGCTAGATAGTTTAATTATCTTGGGTTTTGCTAGGCTACCTATGTTATGTTCTTCTACATCTGTTTCCATAGGCTCCATTCTCGGTTCTTTGGCTACATCATTAAAGTCGAAAAGCTGTTTTAAAGGGGTGAGACCTCTTGGAATTGTATCACTCTTGCATTGTAAAACCTCCAAATATTCTTCGTCTGTGTTGTCAATTAATTCTGCTTCAAAAGGATTCTCACAGTGATTTATATCAGCAGAATGCATTATTTAAACTTCTGGGATTTGTTCAATATACAAAAATTTCTCTTTATCGTTGGTTTCTGATATTGGTATGGCAAAATTATTTTCTTATTTTAAGAAATCAGCTATGTGTTTTTTAGAATCAAACACCTGCTAATGATCTTCGTTATTAGGCACTGCAAGCTTGTGTTTTACCTTTACGCTAAGGTGCTCATTTATCTCAGGTATTTGGAAGTTGTTGGCATTGAAAGCGAGTTCATTTGATAGATGATTTAGTGCTCTTGGAATGAAAATGAGTTCATACTTTTCAAAGGTTTCTAATAAATCAAGGGCAGCATTCTGATATTCCCTAAGCCTTGGATTTCTAGATGAGTATTCTCCTTTGATTTGTCTTATGATAAGTTCAGAATCTCCTAAGATTGATATCTTTTGGGCTTCTAATTGTTTAAGCAATTGTAAGCCTAGGAGAAGTGCTTCATACTCAGCAATATCGTTGGTGCATGGGAAATCCAATTTATATGAAAAACTCTGATTTGTATTTTGAATCCACACACCTGCTCCTCCACTTGTTTTATTACAAGATCCATCAAAGTTTATAGTCCAAAGTATATCAGCCTTATTTTCATTCTCTTATTGTTGTTGATTGCCAATGTTTTGTATATGATTTGAGGAAAGTTCTGATTGTTCTGGTAAACTGATTGGGTCTATGTTTTCCTTTTCTAGTTGAGTGATTTCATCTTCATTGTACAAGATAAAGGAATCTAAACTTGATTGAATAGAATAGATGGGAGAGTTATTTAGTTTATCTATGTTGCTCACCATGTATTTCATGTGAGATTCCCTGTATAATCTTCTATTTTGGTTAAAAACAGGGATGGTGGCATAAGACATGTCCATTTGAAGGCTTCCCTGAAGTTTGGCTCCCCATGATCTTGATAAAAGCATGCAATACTTCGGGGGAATGTCAGCTACAACTATGTCCATAACTAGACTCTTACCAGGGATTTGAGATAAGTTAATACATAAATATTTGATTAAACCCAAACATTTGACTCTACTTGACTCAAAGGAATACAGATCCTTGAATGGTTTAGTAATTTCTAAGCCTAAGATTTCCATTACTACCTTGGGCATAAGATTATGCGAAGCTCTGGAGTCTAACATGGCATTGTGTAAAATTTTCTCATGTATATTCAAACTAACATAGAATGGAGGAATAGCTCCTTCTTGGTATTTTCCTTCGACTTCTAGACCAATTAACAACTCAGGTTTGTCATCTGTCAAGTTTAATATATCAGTATCACTTCCTAAGTTCAAAGCTTTCAAAACATGGTTTTTGTACACTTCTTGAGTTACTAGTTCAGCTAAGGGGATGGTAATTTTTATCTTTGTAATATCTCCCTCAAGGCTGAAAGGAACAATTGACTTGGTAATATTTACATCGGTTTTTTCAATCGAATTTCTTTCAGCAATTTTGATTTGCTGAACTTTATTTGGACTGGTAATTGGCACAGTTTTATTAGGTCCACTAGCTGAAGTGCTAGCGATGTTTTGTTCAACATTAGGCTGGCTACTTTTCTATTTATTTGAATTTGTTTTCCTAGCCAAAATGGTTGTTTTCTTTTCTATCTTATTAGGCCGAGTTTCTGGTTTTTTTTAACAGCAATACTAGTGTTTTTATCCTTTGAATTATCTACGTTCCCTTTGCTCGTAAGATCATATTGTTTGTGAACCTCCATAATTGCATTTTCAAACCCCAATATATAGTCATCAGAATCTTCATAGGTGTTTGTATTTTGATTAGAGAAGAAATCTTGTTCTTCTTCAGTGAGGATTCAAACATCATCTCCACTGTCTAATCCAATCAAGTTTACGTGACCTTCTCCCAACCTTTCAATCTCCCTATCTTCCTCATATTGATCTACATAGTTTTGTTGGAAGGGAGGTCTAACTTGTTGGTCATTTTATTTTGGCCTATCTTGATTGTTTTCTCTTCTATAACTCTAATTTCTATTTCTGTTTTGGTTGTTTTGAGGTTCTCTTGGTGGCACTCTATCATTCAAGTTGATCTTTTCGAGCATCCTCTCCATTACTTTCACTAGGTTGTCAATTTTTGTGTCAGAAGTTGAGGTTGAAGGTATAGTGTCATCTTTATAAGTTACCCTCTTCTTTGATCTCAACCTATTTCTTTTCTCAATTATGTTTGCTTCTACACTCACAGCCCCCTTCTGCATGTCTTCCAGAGTTAAGTAATCTCTCTCTCTCTTAATTGATAGGCCATTTCAGCATCGAAACCTTCAGGGTATCTTACTAAGGCCATGCCTTGGGGAGGTTTCATGTGAGGTGGAAGAGCATTGTAAACACTGTTAAACCTAGTGGAGTAGTCATGAACACTCTTCGCTGGATTTCTTTTGAGACTGCTATATTCTGCTAATATTTGAAGAGGGTTCTTTTTGGTTTCCCATTTTTTAATGAATGTTTGATGCAAAGCAGGGAGATCATTAATGTTGTTAGGAGGTAAATTTTTAAACCACTTCTTTACATATCCTCCTAAACTTTGGGCAAAGATTCTCATTTTAATGGTCTCTTCTTCTATCTCCATGTAATCAAATGCATCTTCCATCCTATCTACATGATCTTGAGCTGTGGTAGCTTCTTTTCCAGTGACATGGGGAATTTTGGATTGGTATTCATTTGGCAAGGGAAGCAGAGGTTGTGGTAACACTAATGGGCCATACCATGTTGCCATGGCTGGAAAGAAAGGTGGATTTACAAGAGTGAAAGTGGGCTGAACTGGAGTGTTTTGAACAGTGGTAGTATGGATTGGAGTGGAAGAAACACTTGGGCCAGCAAACTGGTTTTGACCAGATTTGTTATGGAAAAGGCTAAAGTGATGAAGAAGCTATGAATTGGGAGGAGTGGAAGGTGAGGCTTCTCTACTAACACTCTGTTGCAAATCTGTAATGTTAAGAACAGTTTGGTCTAAATCGCCTTGAAATTTAGTTCTAAAGATGTTCTTCGTATGATGTAAATCAAAGTGTAAATCCTCTAAGTCAACAAGGTTTTCAGGGACATATTTTGTTCTTAAGAGGCTCCTATTAGCAGCTGATTTTCTAGACTTAGAAGTCTGCACAGAATTCTCTCTGGATTGTAAACTATTAAAGGAGGATTAGGGTTTGGATGAGATCTAGTGTTGATCCTATGTGAAGCCAGATTGTTTTTCAAAAATGGGAGAGGTTAACGTTTTTAGGGACTATTTTTGGACGTTTTACCTCTCACAATGTCTTATATAGTATGGGGCTAGGCTTCTAAATTTCTTCAAGGCTAGTTAACAAATTCCTAAAGAGATCTAAGAACCTAGATGAGTAATAGGCCTACTAGGGCTAGTGGAGTCGCTAGGTGGAAACTTTTTAGCTTTTATGAAGGTAAAATGTTGGATGGTTCCACCACCATGTTTATTATGAAGCCAGACTGAAATGTTTTTGGGTTTTTCTAAGTTTTTTTAGTCTTATAGGTTATGAGAGTGTCCTAAATCTGATTTAACACTTAGCTAAGGTGTTTAAAACAAAGAGAGTTCACTCCTATGGCTTGATAACTGATTCCTTCAAGGTTTGATAAGGTTCTATGAGAATCCTAAGGGTTACTTAGTTTTCCACTAACTCAAATAAGTCCTATCATGATTACCATTATTCTTGGTAATGCTTGAATAAAGTTACTTATGTTGTACTAGACAATGAATGTTTTGTTTTAAGGTTTTTAAACTCATTGTCCCACCGTGATCACCATTATGTTGGGGTCCTATGTTTTGATAGTTTGGTAAATCAAAAGACAAGGCAACATCAAACCAATCTTTAGAGTTCCAGGATCTAGTCCTCCTGTTCTCAGAGAGGGCTCTCTCAAATTTATTTGTTTTGCAAAGGTTTATCTTGTTTTCTTTTTAGTATAGATTTTAGACTAGTTATTAAGTACAAGTGTTTATTTGTTTGTTTGGTTGAATTGATACAATAGAATATGAAAGGTTTATGAAAGGCAGGTAGAAAGAAGGAGTATCAGTTTCATTGGGCAATGGAGTCAAAAAGAGGTTATGAAAAACTTATCAATGGATATGGGATATCAAAGGGCAAATCTAACTTGGCCACAAGATCCTTTAGTTTATGAATGAGATGGACATTAATGGTTTAGAAAAGAGAATTTTAATTCTCAACAAAGGGAATTTGAAAACATAACTTGAACAATAAAGAGGTATTTGATAGACAAGGATAACCATAAATTCTACAAACTACACTTTAAGCGAATAATGACTTCAAAACAACTTTTAAAATGAAATCTAAGATTCGGGAGCACATCCTATTTCCTCAAAGATTTTATTTCAAATGACTTAGAAAACATAAAATATTTACTGATAATTGCAGTCATAGAAGAGGGAACACCTAATACATCTATGATCACAACTATAAAATACCTTTAAGACAATTGTTTAAGCAAGAACAAAGGGCATGATCAAAATAGACCTCCTTGGCTCACTATAAACAAAGATACTTCAAAGGGAGACTTCAATAACAGCCTTTAAGTGGCAGCAGACAAGTAGGGAGAACCATAAATCATGTTGAAACCAACTATTCGAACTATTAGAGAAATAAACAAGCATGAGGACTAAAGAGAGAGATTAAAGACTCTAAAATAGCTCAGCAGAAGAAAACATAAAACAGTGAAGGATAAATAGGTCTAAGGTGCTTCCAGGAGTCATTTATTAGCCTAAAACTTTCATCCTACTATAGTAAGAAATTATGGAACAAAATGAAAACAGGAGAAAACATTAAATAGTTCAGAATACTTCAGCAACAGCCAAGCTCATGGATTGAATGATAGAGCTTTCTCAAGAAAAAGCATGCAACAACATCATAAGGGCTTCCAAGACTTCAATTTTTTCTTCAACTTCAACAAACTATGTATTATTTCAGAGAGTTTCAGTATTACAACTAGTGATCAACCAACCAACTTCTCATCTTCTTTAGAAGTATTTAGAGAATAAATGAGGAGGTGGAGGGCTTTAAGATCAAAGTGTAATTAATTCTACACTAAATGCAACTCCAAACCTCGAAAACCATGCAAGGCCTAAGGCAGGAGAGTATTGAATTATGATTCTGTTTCATGTACTATGTTTCTGCTATTTTTAGGTTAAATGGGTAAAAAAAGATTGACTTTGAGGCTTACTTATCCCTTACAATAACTTCCCTAACAGTTTCAAAATTTGTTCTTTCTTTAGTAATAACTTCTCAAGTGTCTTTATGCAAATATCTTCTGTTTAAGTAATAAGTAGGCCTTCTCTTGATTTTTTTAGGTTGCAGGTGGCATTTGGTAGCTACAAAGGATTCAATTATCCTCTGATGTGGTAGTGGAGGCTTCTCGAACTGATATATATTATTTTTTTATCCTAAAACACCTTTAATTTACTTGAGTTCTTTGTTTTAGGATTAATGAAGCCTAATTTCTGTCTTCTGGTATTAAAACTGTCTTCAGTCGTGGATCAGGTCTTTGATTAATCGAATTAATTCCTTAATCCTTCCGAAACTGTGTTAACAGTCTTCAAACAGGTTTTCTGCTTTTGATTTTATCCCTGGATACTGATACTCTTTATTGGATCAACGGTTCACTGTGTTTTGTTCCTGCGCAGGCATTTACTGGGGGTTCTCAATGTCGCCAGTGTTCATGAAGCACTGGTAAATCACAATGGGAAACCCTGCAGAATGATTTCCTTTATTAATAAAGGCCTAGGGGATCTTCATCCTCGACCCTTGATTTCCTTTGAAAACAATGGAAAATCCTTTAAAAAACCTGCAAAATACACAAAAGTTATAAAAATCTTGCGTGGCTAGGTAAAAACTGCTTTGGAGGCTTAGGTCAGAGCGTGGCCATTGGATGAAAGCATCCAACAGCGAGGATTGCTCGTTGGGTTGATGGGGAAGCAGTTGGATAGATGGTGGTTGGATTACGTCCAGGCCATTAGATCAGATTTATCAACGGTTGAGATCAATTGGGATTTATAAAATGCAAAGGGGCAATATTGTAATGAAAATAGAGGAAAACATAATGAAATGGGGTGAAAAACCTTTGGCAGAAAAAAAAGGGTTTAAATGAAATTTGGGGTTTTTGAAGAATTCTGGGCCATTGAATCAGATCAGCCAACAAAAATCAATGACGGAGATTCGTTGATGAAGTCCTTTGGAGAATGGATGGAGGGCAATGAACTAACAATGAGATTAAACTGGGACCGTTAGATCTCAGAGATCAATGGCGTAGAATAAACATAAGAAAATGTAATGTTAACTGGGGAAAATGGTTTCAACAATAAAAACCACTTGTTTCATGTCGTGAAAAGGGGGAAAGGCGGTATTTCCTTTTTGAACGCGATATGCATTAGTGCTTGACACGTGGATTTTTAAAACCACCCATATCGCGTAAATTTACAACATTAACCTCCAGACGTGAAATCACGTGATATGGGTCCCTGGCCGTTGGATGAAGGGTGGGTGGATCCAATGGTGGATTTTGGAGCACGATAAGACAAGATGCGTGAGCGGAAGGAAGGGGGCAAAGCCAAGGCGGTATTGATCTGGACCGTCAGATCATAGGAATGAAAGGTTCAGATTGATCAATAGGGGGGTAGGTCCCAAAGGATTTGAGCCTACAGGATAGAATATGGATAGTTGGATCAAACAGATTAACAGCTCAGATTTAATATTGGGGCTAATGAAATGGAATATGAGGCAGGGGTTAGGTGGAGAATGGGTGATTGTGGACCATTGATCTGTAAAGATCAACGACGGATCTTCACCGAACGGACTTTACATAGTAGGGTTCATGAAATAACAATGGATGTAAGGTTTGATCTGGACTGTCAGATGAGGGAAATGAATAGCCTAGATGTGATCGCAGGATCGCAATCGGTGGAGGGGAGAGGAAGACAACTTTGAAAAATGCCGATGCGATTAAGCGCGGGACGTTAGATCTAGGAGAGATCAATGACTAGTATTGAATCGGCGGTTGATGAAGAAAAGTTGGCGGGGTGCAATTCGATTAGTGCTGACCATCGGATCTATAAATATCAACGGCTTAGAACGAAGAGGAGGCCAATAGACCACATAACCATTGCATTAGATTTTTTTCAAAGAACAAAAGAAATGCGCTCGTTGAAAGTACCGATTGCGATTAGCGCTCGGGGCTTAGCGCCTGGTCCTAGGCGTGGGTTATATGGTAGGGAAGTGGTTTTGGGGTTTAGCCAAAAATGGGCCTATCAAAATCGGGGAAAAGGGAAAGGAACCATTTAAGCACACCCACTGAACATCTGCGATGCAAGATTCTAACGACCGTTGATCGGGTTTAGATCAACGACTGACAATCCACCAAACAATAAACTGTCGGGTCTTGGTTAAATCATATGAAAGTTGGGGTTTTAATGAAATATAAAGGATAAAAAGGTTTGGCAAGGATTTTTATTATGTTTTAGTGCCCAGTTGCGAGCTCTGAATTACGTGAAGGAAAGTGGGGGAGTTGGGGGTTTTTAAAAGAAAAGGGGCCAATCACATCGGAAACTTTTGAATGCAAAAGGTGAAAAGGAAAACAGAATGCCCTGATTGCAATTGCATGAGGGGGGTTTAACAGTGGGTCGAAACTCCAGTTTTATGTGAAAAAGGAGCTCGGGCCTAAGGCCAAAGGGGCTTAAGGCCCTAGCAGAAAATTGAGTTTTTCGGCCGAAATGAGAGGTTTTCAATGCTTTTTGGCTTTCGGTAGAAAGGGAAAAAGGGGTTTTTTAAACCTTTCAAAGGAATTTTCAAAGGTTTAAAGGGAATTTTGAGGGAATGAGGGGTAAATGAAATGTTTTGTGAATAAAATGGAGAAGAAAAAAGGAGAAGGGACAATGAGGAAAAATGGAACTTTTCAGCAGTCGTTTCCATTGGTAAACAACAGATTTTTCAGTGTTTATGAGGGAGATAGTAGTGAAGATTTATTCAAAGGAAAGAAGAATATCATAACACTTCAAAAGATGATAGGTTTTCAAAGGAAACTATCTCTTGAAGGCTTGAAGAAAAAATTCTAGACACCTCTTGGTGTAAGAAAATTTATAGGTGGCTAACATAATAAATGAGTGCGTTTTGTTGACTTTTGGTGCAAAACACACTAGGCAGCCTCTGTGTGCGCGCCACTTCAATAGAAAATAGGGTCTCTTGCAGCTGAGTTTTGGACCCCTTCCCAACACTGGATTTCGCTCTGTGATGGCTTGAGTTGTGCTAAGTGGATTTCATTTACCTTTCCAAAAATCAAATCTCCCAACACTACTCTGTGCACATCACCTAGTCTGAAAATGAGGTAGAAAGGTCACATTTTTGATATGTTTTGACCTTTTGAGGGGGTAAAAACGCTCCAAATGATCTGAAAATTGGTGAGCAGATTGCTGATGATGTGATAAATCCAAAAATGAAAACTTTGAGAGCTGAGGATGCACCAATTTTGTGTGTAGCACCTAGGGTGCTATGCACAGAGGGGTCAAAATTTGGAAAAAACAAAAGTTGTCCAATTTGCCTCAAAATTTGTGGAGAGGTCCCTCAAGAGGTCTTGGACACCTGTTGATAAGCCTCAACCAAAACACCATCAGGCCTCTAAATACTTTCTTTCTTACGAAAAATACTGCTTGGAAGGTAAGGAAAAGAGCCACCAACCTTGCTTGACCAACTGCAGGAGATTTGGAGGAAAAAAATTGAATTTTTGGCCTTTTTGGAACAATTTGGATCCAAGGCTCTCTGTGTGTAGTGCCTGCCCAGGTGCGCAGTGCCACCCGACTACATTTTGAGGTCGGATTGGACCTATCATAGTTTGTGCATAGTGCGGGTAGTCTTCAGTGGGTGAGTCGGGTGATTGAACAGCCCATTGGGCCCGTCGGAGTGCAGCGTTAAGTGAAAAGTAGGCAGGTTGAGCTATTTCTGTACCTGTGCGTAGCGACTGCTTAGGTGCATAGCACTGCCCTCCCGGTGTGCAACATAGTGTTAAACAACACTGTCGCTGCCTCCTCTGTGCACAACACTGATGGCCAGGGGCGTAATACTGGCCTCGGTGCGCAGAATCTGGAATTTTTCTTCAAAATTGCACAAAAACCCTCAAAACACACTTTCAACAGCTCTCTCTCTCTATTTTGCAATGATAATGAGATGGGAAAGAGGTCAAAATACTTTATACTCCTTTTGAAAAGTATTTCAGGACCAAAACCCACTTTATAAGGTTTGTTTCTCTTTGCCTTTTTCTTACTGTCTTTTTGGCCTTTTTGGTCCTGTAGGTGGCAGTTTGACATAAAAATGGCTTTTTTGTTTGCAGGAGTATCCTTATGCTCTCCTTATGCTCACAAAAATTTCATCAAGTTCAAGCAGGTGCCCTCAAAACACTTTGGAAAATTAAACCTCTTTATGATGTTTATCACTTGTAAATAGGAAATTTTGATCAATTTGACATTTTTTTCCTGTGATTCACATCTTGTCCTGTTTTCTCTAAAGTAGTGAGGAAAAACCTCTTGGTGGGAGGAAAACCCTAGCAGCAAGTATCAACAACAGCTTGGTCTTTTGAGATGTTCCATCATTATTGGAAACATTCTTGCTTTGACCCTATGAATTTCCCTGTAGGGAAAACACTTTTTGACAGTCTTGTAAAAGTGTTATTCATGTTTAACCATATTTTGTAGAATATGTCTTGGTAAAGAAACCATTTTGGAGGCTTTACTGCTCTTAAACCAGCTACATGTTTGTTCCTAGTTTGCAAGTGATGTATGTCTAGTGAGGGAGGTGAGCTTTATAAACCATTTTTGTGCTTTTCCTAGCCACTTCTATTCTTGTAGGTGCCTACACAACTTCTGCCTTAGATCACTATCTCTTTTGGAGTTGGGCAGCTCATTCTATCAATCATGAACCTAGGCTTGTCATAGTTTTCCCCTTTAGCAATTTCTTCCCTCATGCTTGCCTCCTTGACCCTTTAAAAATGTTTCTGTCCTTTCTTTGAGAAGTCAAACCTTGAACTGATATTTCTGTCTCTTTTTGTCCCATTGGTGAAGTGGGGTACTGGTGTTTAGGTCGGCCTCCTTGGATCCCTTTAGTTCTCAGATTTTACCCTTTGAATCCTCATACTTTTTGTACCAATACTCTTTACCCTTTGTACCTTTGTTGATGTGGAGTCAATGCCTCTTTTCCAAACCATAAAGGATAGTTTGACACCCTTTGAAGCCATTTGCTGTTATGAAGGAGGTTCTTTGCCATTATTTGACTATTTTTGTCAATTTTCCCAAACTCCTAGTTTTAAGGGCTGCTTAGGAAAAAGTAAATAGTGTTGTCTTCTAAGTTCTCAAGAACTTTTCAAAACTCATATGTTATTTCTAAAATTCTTTAATGACCATTTGAAGGAGTTGAGGTGACCTTTTCATTTGTAGCTTTTGGACTGATTTTACTTGTTTGTCCAAAAATATCATAAACCTTGATTCTTTTCAAATATGTACCCTGCTTCCTTCTTCTTCCTGTGAATGGTCTTCTTATGATGATTTTTCTTTTTACCTTACCTATTGCTAGTATGATGGCTATTTGATCCTCTTACATAAATTTGAGCAAGGGGGAGCTGTCCCCTTGCAAGATTCATGCTTTAGGCCAAAAGCCTTTCTTGAACGATGTTTTTGATCAGTTTGGACAAAATCAGCTGTCCTTTTCTTCTTTGAATGAATTTTCTTCCTACAGGAAAAAAAAACAGAGTTTTTAGGGCACCAAATCCACCCTATGACTTTGTGAAACCCTAGGTGACCTAGTGGAGGCTTTCTTGGACTTGGTTTTTGGAATGAGACCTAGAATTTGGGATCATTAAGTGTAAGATAGAGTTTATGATAAAATAATGTATTGAAGATCCAAAATCTAGTGAACTTGATTTATCTAAAGAGTCTACAGAGATAGATTGAGACCATCAGTGTTTGGGAGTATCTTGGGATACACAACAAAGATTTTTTATTGGTGGGCTTAGGTAGCAGTGGGGGGTCGTTTAGGAAAAACAAAAAAGAGGATAACTGGTCAGAGGTTACAATATATAGACAAAATGGATGACATGAGTCCCTAATGGGTTTTCTGAGACTGTTAAGCAGAGCTGGACATGATGGAAAGATGAAATAGTGAAGAACTATCTTTAAGGATGATGAAGGTAGAGATATTTCTAGAACTCACAATGTTCATGAATTTTGTTTCTAGAAATCTAGGGAAATCATTTAGTCAACTATGAAGGCAAAAATTACTTATGACTAACAGTGGCTCCACTTGGGGAGGGAAAATCCTTTTCATGAGGTGTTTAAAACTTTAGATTTCTGGATTTATGGAGACCAGTGCCTCATCTATTGGGCAAATTTTTACCTCTTTCTCTTGTTGATGCTTGCTTGAAGCTATGATCTCAATAATCTAAAAGCTATGATTAACTCAAATCCATCTCTACTTACCCAACCTACTTTGCCTAACATTTTTTCTTCTTTAGGTGCATTTGGACTAGCAACCTTGGCATCTTCTTGTTTTTTGAAAACAAAATAAACTATATACTTCTACTTTATGTCTTCTCGGAGCTATGATTATGTTGATGAACTCCTTTGATTCTCTAACTATACTATTCAACTATCAAGGTTACACTGTTTGACAAGATTTATTCACTAGGCTAAAAACATGAAATTGAAAACATGGCTAAATCATGATTGAACAATCTAATTTACCATGCTGTAATATTCCACTTTAGCATGCAACTAAATGGAATATTAATTTTTGCTGTTTTCACTTAGGAGATGAATAAATGGGTAAGGAGGCCCATACATTTCAGAAATAGGAATAAAATCCCTCTTAGTATGAAATCAGATCATCAGTGGAGCTGGATTTCACACCCTCATGTGTGAAAGAGGACATTTGCATAAAGACAAGGTCAAGTTTGACCAAGTCAAACAACACAGTCATAAGAGGTGGAGATCATCCTGTGGGACAACACAATGAAAGAGGAGGGAAGTTTCATGATGGAGGAAAACCTAATGAGTGGGACCCATGGTGAGAGAGCTTGCATTTGTTTAAAAGGAGTACAAGGTAGCCATTTTTACACATGCATATGATTATTGAATTCTTGTCTACTTAGACTATTTGCAGTCTCCTGTTGTTTAGCAGAGTTGCAGTGCTGTTTAGCACAAGGAATTCCTGCTTAGGATTCCTTATCCTTCTTGAGAGGCCTCTTGAGGGATTGAAATTCATTTCCCCACATTGAGGCTCAAGGCCAAGCCACTTCCTTCAGCTACAATGTTATTTCTACTCAAGTATAACGTTGTGTTGCAGGGTGTTGAAGTGGAGGTTCCACAACACCATTCCTTGGCTTGTTTTTCAGAGGAGGGAGTCTTCTTTCCTTTGGGAGATAAATAAGGAAGGATTCATAGCGTATTGCTAATTTTTTCACTTGGCTAATAGATTCTATTCCACCGACAGCGCAGTATTCCTCAATGACTGCATTATTTTTAGACTATTCTTGCAGTGAGGGTTTGCAGTGTTGATTGGAGGGTGAGATCTTCAGTGATAGGATCAGCCTTTCACTTGGAAGATCCATTGGAGGAGGTATAATTAGATTTTTCATCATCTTTAGCCTTCTCTATTCATTTCCAGTTTTGAGTCGCAGCGGCTACCCTGCAACTCTAGCATTTTTCCATTTTTGTATATTTCAGCCAATCCTTCTAAGAATTGATGTATTATTATTTTCTGGGGTTGAGAACTTTCTCCCCCCTCATTTCTTGAGCCATACATTGTCATATATTTCTATTATTATTCATTATGATGTAGTATCTCCAATCAACTACATCCTTTTAGCTTGCATAAATTCCTGTGTAGCAGTATTCATCTATTTTAATGTATGTGTACCATTGAGGCTGCATTACCTTGCTTGAGTGTCTCTTTCCTCAAGGATTTGTATACAATTTATGCTATGATATACATTTGATAGATATTCATATCTTCATGTGTTCTATCTCATAAAAATAACGTTGTTTCTCTATTATATGTTCATACATTGCTGCAGTCCCTTCATTGGGCACTTTCTCAAGACAACTAGGTGTGGGAGACCTGTTTAACCCACCTGGAATGATTTCTTTTGAGACTCCTCTTGGATTTAGGTCTTATATACATTGATATAAGGGATCTAGATCTTTGTTTCAAATCATGTAGTATCCATTCCTGAAAAAAATTGGATTGCTCAACAAGGCATGCCTGAAAAATGCATTTTTCTGGCATGCCTTATTGAGCAATCCCATTTTGGGATATTACAGTGGTATCAAATCATCCATCTTGGCTTGGCATGTGAGTTTCAGCCAAATAATATAGAAGAAGATCAGAATGATGAAGAAGAGGAGATTACTCTCATCAGTTTTCAGAACTAAGAAGAGCCTCTCCAAAGAGGAGGAGCAAAAATAAGGGGAAGGGCCATGCACTTCCTATTCTCATGAAGAAGAAGAAGACAGCATGAAAGATACTTGGATCATCAGGTTCTAATTCAATACCTGGGTGAATAAAAATCTCATTCTAGAGCCTTCAAGGAGACTCTAGCTCTCCTATAGTTTATTCAGCAGAAGGAGGAGGGGAGGCCCTAGAGAAAAAGTGAGATCAAAGGCAATAGATTCCTATTTTCCACATTTTATGGGTCAACTTCAACAAGATCTTGGGAAAGAAATCTTGAGGCATTCTTCCTACTACATCCAGTGGTAGAGAGGGAGGCAGTAGAAGTTTCAACGTTACACTTGGAGGGTGAAGCCTATGTCTGGTGGTTCAGCCATTTGAGCCATTCAAGGGTGAAAAATTTTGCAGAGTTCACTCAAGGGTTGATCAAGACCTTTGATGGAGAAGAAACAAAGGAGGAGAAGCTCACACCATCATGGGGGGAGACTTGTACCAACACTGTCACAGCCTTGGAAAAGAAACCTTCTACAAATGAGGCAGCCATTACATTGGAGGAGAAAAATATTGCAGCCATACAAGAAGACCCCAAATGCCACCAAGGTATGATTGAAGTTCCACCTTCTATTTCAGCAAATCATTTAGAGGATTGTGTAAATTCATTTATTAAAGACCAACAATCAATAGACATTGTTGATCTAGAGCAACCTGATTGCACTACGCTATGCAAATGGTTCAAGGAGGAGATGAACCATCATCCTCATACATCTCTGTTGAGTTGCACACAGCCCTTGAGGTTGGAGTGTAAACTTTTGGAGGATGAAACAAACCATGACACTCCTATGAAAATCTATGGAACCGTCCTTGAATTGGAGTATGAGATAGCCACTACATCATTGGAGAGATTAATAGCGCTGTCCAACAATGGTGGAGAGGAAATTTTATCTTCATCATATTTGGATCCTTGTGGATTCAACATAGTCATGGGTAAGAGATCTTCTCTAGGAGGTCTCCAAAGAGTTGCATTTCAAACTTTCATGAAATGAAAAGAGAGAAATTTGGTTTGGGAGAAGGGTAGCCCTCATAAGAGGAGTACCAAGGGAAAGGAAAGGAGGAGACATCCCCAAGTGATTGAGTGGATGTGGTTGATGAGAAAGAATCTAGAAGGCTAGTTACAATTGTATGACACTAGGTATCAAGAGGCTTGGCTGCGTTGGCTCCTCTTGAAGGAGTTTGGCCATCACTTGGCATATCCTCTTCCTAAAGGGTTGGGGATGGAGAAGAGGTGACAAGATGATTACATCATTAGGAAAAAAGGAGTATGGATGCATGGTGTTGATGTTACATTCATATCATTCATTGTGTCTTCATCATATGAATTGTATGATGGGAGCATAAGGAGGCAGCAAGCACTTTGTGTAATATCCCAAAATGGGGACTACTAGCAAGGCATGACTGGAAAATGCATTTTCCAGGAATGGATGCTACAGGATTTGAAAAAAAGACCTGGATCCCTTAGATCAATGCATCTAAGACTAAAATTGAAGAGGAGGCTCCAAATAAATCCTTCTAGGTGGGTTAAACAAATCTCCCACACCTAGTTGTCCTCAGAAAATGCCCGATGAAGGGACTGCAACAAATGCAAGAACTTATAATGCAGCAAAATCATTATTTTAATGAGCCTGAGTACATGAGGATGTAAATATCCAAAAAGTGTGTAATATAGCAGAAATTATTTACAAATCCTTCAGGAAAGAGTCACTCAAGTAAAGCAATGCAGCCTCAAAGGGGACATGTACATGAAAATAGAAGAACACTGCTACACATGTATTTCTGCAAGCTAAGAGGACGTATTTTATAAGAGGTACTGCTCCATATTACATAATATTAGAAATATATGACAATAAATGACTCAAGAAATAAGGGGGAGCAAGCTCTCAACCCCTGGAAACAATAATACAACAATCCTTAGAAGGATTGGCTGAAATATACAAAGTGGCAAAAATGTCGGAGTTTCTGGGCAGAAACTGCAACTTAGAAACTGGAAATGGATGGATATAGCTGAAGATGCTGTAGTTGATGGCTGAATCTCATCTAATGGATCCTTCAGGTGAAAGTCTGATCCTATCACTAAATATCTCACCCTCCAATCAACACTGCAAAACCCTCCAGTAAATGCACTATGAAAATAACGCATTTACTGAAGCAAACTGTGTTGTAGGGGCAAGGGAAAGAGTTGGCCCAATTCCAAGATCTGCAATAAGCTCTAATGGCTTCCAAAATAATCTCCCAAAGGCAAGAGAGACTCCTCCTCTGAAAAACAAGTGATGGAAGAGGTGTAGTGATGCCTCACTACAACACCCTGCAACACAACATTATTCACGCTGTCCTGGAGGAGGATGATTGGCCTCAAGCCTGGATGTGAGGAAAATCAGTAAAAATCCTTCAAGATGCTTCTCAAGAAAGGAGAAGGATTCCTAAATAGGAAATCCTTGTGCTAAGCAGCACATCAACACAGCTAAACAGCTGGGACTGCAAATAGTCTAAGCAAACAAGAAATCAATAATCATATGCATGAGAAACAATGGCTTCCTTGCCCTCCTTTTAAACACATGAGAGCTCCCTCTCCATGGGTCCCACTCTTTAGGGTTTCCTCCTTCAAGGAATCTTCCCTCCTCTTTCTCTACGTTGTGCCACAAGATGCTTTCCACCTCATACCAGTACATTGTTTGACTTGGTCAAACTTGACCTAGCCTCTTTGCAAATGTCTCATTTCACACATGAGGGTGTGAAATCTAGTTCCATTGCTGATCCCCTTTCATAATAGAGGGATTTTATCCATGTTTTTATTATGAATGGGCCTTCTCACCCAAATATTCAACTCCTAATTAAAAATAGAAAAAGTTAATATTCCAATTTATTGAAGGAAAATTTTGGAATATTACACTTTGGTTGCTTGAGTTGTACTTGAGAGAGCAAGGGCACATTTTCTTTCACATGTTGTGTGATGTTGCAGGAGTAGAAGAGAGCACTCTCATAGTGCAAAGGGGCTACTCCTTGGGCTTGGATGATCATGAAACACTTCCATCTTGGGAGATATTCCATATTTGTGGCAGCATTACTAAAGGAGTCTTTGACAAGGAGCATGTCAAAGAATAGAGCTTTGTATTGACAAGAGCCTATTTGCACAAGCTCACAACATTATCACTTTGCAGCAGGGACTTATGGATGGAGTGTCCCTAGGATCACTTCACATTGGATGCACTTGGTGAACAAGGAGGAGGTGAAAATGATGAGGTAGTGGATGGAGACATCTACTACTATGACATATTCTTCTTGACTTGGGCTTCCAAGCATGAGAAGCAGGATCTTCTTGTAGCGCATGGTTCATTCCTCTTCATAGCATGCCAAAACACTATGGAGGACTCACTCATGGATCCATGTATCATCTTACTTCCGGTATATGGTAAGAAATTTGTTTCTACATTTATTGATTTGCATACTCTTACCATTACTATGCAGTGCATTGCTCCACAAGAGGGCAAGCTTTTCACATTGCTCCATGATCAATGTTGGGCCAGACTATATGATGGAGGAAGCCATATTTTATGTGGCCTTGGGAAAAAAATTTCTAATTACAAGTATGTTCAGTTGTTAT
Organism: Pinus albicaulis; assembly: GCA_034641835.2. Lineage (NCBI taxonomy): Eukaryota > Viridiplantae > Streptophyta > Pinopsida > Pinales > Pinaceae > Pinus > Pinus albicaulis. Next base: position 353,763,637 of record CM076569.1, read on the forward strand.
ATCCAACTATTTTCCATATGATAACATACATGATTAACTATGTATCAAGAAACATTTTGCCTTATAATTTTCTGAAGCAGCAGTTGGTAAAACTACGCTGTACATACTTAGGAGACTGTTGGTATCTTTAAGCATCACATGAAGCCATCAGTATCTCCTTCATTATTGTACTGATCATGTCTTCATTAGATGAAATTTTTTCTATTCTTGTTGAGAGCATGATTGGGGAATTGACACATGAGTTGGATGTGTCCTTGAGGAGAGAGAATTCCCACATTTTCTGCACTACATGTTCTAATGGGAGCATGGGAGGAACTATGGCCACCACAACCACATATTTGTTCTCTTTTGGGGTGGACCATGAGTTTGATAGCCATCCATTGTATAGCCATGGGAAAGTGTTTAGTTATGTATTGTTGACACATTCAGCCATTTACTATTCATTGGTAGATGTGATAATTTTTGTATATCACTTGCCATGCTATTTTCTGAAGTTGCAGTGGATGAGACTGCACTGTGTCCTCTTGAGACATTTCTTGTATCATGCATCATCATGTAAAACCTTCAGAAAATTTCTCATTTGGATACTCTATGATGACCATGTACTATTCATCATGGATGTTGGAGGGGAGATCCATGGAGGATTGTTCTTCATTTTGCCACTATTACACCATTCTTTGGTCATCTAATCCATTATCATTAGATGGACCTAAGTACACCAAGTAAGACCGATGTTACCCCAAGTAAAATCACATTCACTATGAAAAATAACTTAGTAAACCACCTTTATTAAGTTATTTATGGTCTAAACAGGAAACCCCATGAGGAAATATTAAATAAATCTATATTTGTTTGATTTTCCTCATAAAATAATTAATTAAACAGTAGTTTGATTAATATTCATGGTTATATTTAACCCAAAACAAGGAAATTAATTAGATAAATCATTATTTATCTTATTATTTCCTAAAGATTAGTTACTTAAACCTTATTAAATAATATTCTTTGTTAAATATAAATAAATCACCCATAAATAATTAAATAAATCATCATTTCTTTGATTATTGCTAAACCATATCCTTCAAATGATAAATAAATCATTTGTTTATTTATTATTACCTAATCACATCCTTAAAATGATAAATAAATAATTTATCTATTTATTATTTACAAATAAGGGGATTTGACTCAAGTCAAATTACTTTTCCCTCCAACAAATATAACAAAATATTCCATAAAAGTTGGATCTTGATTTGGTTAATAATATTTTAATTATACTCCAATATGTAGACTAACTCAATATTTTTTTATAAATAGAAGGGTTTTCCCATTCATTTGTCACCTTTTTTTGCCTAAATATCTCATTATATCTCAACTCTTGGTCTAGCTATTGATCCACCATCATAGCCATACTTTTCCATTTTTTGTCTGGGTTTTCTACACCATCAAGGGAGAGGAATTCTAAAACTGAAGTGCTGAGGACTTACAAGAACCCATCCCATTGAAGAGAACTGGGAACACCCTCTTGTGTTTTCCTCCCAGGTGCCATTAATAAAAATTTCATTGGATATATTCTTGTCTTGTCTATTGGATCTATGGAGTAAATCTTATTTGTCTACTGTTTAATGTCTTCTAATGCATAGATCTAGATTTTTGCAACATTTGTCTTGATCATATAACTGTGGATCTGAAGATATTAGAAGTCATTTATGCTATTAGGGTTGTTTGTTATGCATGCTAAAGTGGTCTTTTTTCGTACACCTCGAATCAAGATTCATACTATCAACTGGCAACTCCACACAGGTTTACAATTACGACCACTGTAATTTTTCTTATCCTTGCATATCCAGCTGCTTCAGGCCCTAGGATTTCTCTTTAGCCCATTGTTTTGCTTTTCTTGATGTTTTTTTTAACCCATAAAACCCTAAAACGATAAAAATTCTGACTTGCACGCGTTTTTGGACCTATTACGCAGGTGACCGACATCAGCCGCAGCTGAGCCGACAAATTTTTTTGAAATCTGTTGTCGAGAGTGTCGGAAGTGCAGGTCAACTTTTCAGCCCAAAAACTGCGACCTAGACCTCCAAGGCACACTTTACTGCCCAAAAAGTGTGACCTATGCTGAAAATAGGCCAAAAACTGTGACCTGTACTTTCTATAGGGATTTTTCTAGAAGTTTTCTCGGTTTGTTTGAGCCTCTATTCAGGGTTGTCTGACCTCCGTCTCCACCCATTTTGGACCTATACTTGTTTTTTTCTTCTCAACTAAGTGGGAACCTAGCCCCCTAGGGCTTCACTACCCTCCACTTTTTGTAGAAGAGTTTTTGCTGTTGCAGGTTGTCTGAAATTTCAGAGTCTTCAGCCAATTTTTTCAGATCTGGTACCTCACCCTCAGATCCACTTCAGATCGGCTTGTTATCCATCCAAATCTCCTCATTTAGTTTTTTCTGGGTTTTCCTTTAGGACACACTCCGCTTCCCTCCTGGAGATAGCCTTTCGCCACCTTTTCTACAACAACTTTTCCTCTGATCTGTCGCTATTTTTTGCACCACTTTCCAACATATTTGGTCCTTTAGATCCCTTTCCCTCCTGACCTCATATCTATTGGGTTTTTTACTGTGTTTTAAATAGTTTTTCGCTCACTTATAGACTAATTTTTGAGAGACCCACCTCCTTGGGTTTAGATTATTTCATTCTTAGCTGCTTATTTTCTATTTTACAGGCCTATATACTGTCATTTGCAGGTTTATTTATAGCTCTACAACACATTTTCTCTTTTCTCTACAAATTTATGGGTTTAAAAATTAAAATTTACACACTTATACACTCACACCCTAAGTGAAAAAGGGCTTGGTTATCACTGCCAAGCAAGAATCTAAAACATTGAAATAAATTGATCGTGCACCTCTCTACCCTCGTTTTGACATTGTAATCGGTTGATCTTGCACCTCCCTTCCCTTGTCGGTCTGTTTTTCCTTTGTGCCATGTGTGTGTCGTCATTGCTCAACCTCCCAATGGGCTCTGATTTTCCTCAGAAGGGGGCCAACACCTCCTGCATATCTTCCCCTCCTGGTAGCATGTATTCAAGATATGGCATGCCTCCTCTTTTTTCCCAACCTCTTGTTCACCACACTATTACTCCATCTGGTACCCCTGATCACCATATTCTCATGATGAAGTCCAATCAACCCTCAACTTTAGACATCAATCTTCAGACTCTGTCCCGTCAGTACAACAAGCCTCCCGCTATGTCTGTCACCGAGACGTCTCCTTCAACTTCTACAGAGCCTCTTTCGACACCTCAAGGTCCCTTAGAGATTCCCCAACTAGGACGGAGGTTCATACCAAGATCCCTAAGGGACCACTACATCGAAATTCTGCTTCTAGAAAAGCTGCCAATTTGTATAGCATAGTCGATGATTTAGCACAATCCCCTACTGCCATTCCAACATTGGAACTCCTCCAGTCGTGCCCTTCACAACAAAAATATCTTCTATCTGTCGTGGGCACTGTAGATCCTTCTGATGATCGATTGATTGTCTTTGATGTTGACTGTTCAGAGAATCCTCCTCTCCCAGCTTCCATCACTTTCCAAATCCCAGTCAAGATCCAGAACGCTAATGTTTATCGGTGCATTATTAATGAGGGGGCATCCACTTGCGTGATGTACGCTTCAGTTTGGAAACAACTTGGATCTCCTGAGTTGGCTCCTTCCACAATCACCCTCCAAGCATGGGATGGCCATGCTTCTAAGCCCATTGGCTTATTCTACAATTGTCCCATCACTCTTGTGGGCAAGACGGTTTGTGTTGACGTAGAAGTAATAGATGCCCCCTTACATTACAACATTCTTTTGGGTCATAGTTACACTTATGCGATGTCTGTTGTCCCTTCCATGGTTCACTACAAGATGTCCTTCCCCCATAATGGAAAGATATTCACCATTGACCAATTGACATATTACGAACCAAAGTCTCAGATGTCCCCTGAGTCTATTATCTCTTTAGTGGCTAGTAAGAAAACTGTCGACCCTTTGACCAGTGTCTCACCTAGCATCTACAAGGACTCCTCCTTGCTTGGTACATTCCCTGGTCTTCCTCCTCCCATCTCTGATCCCAGCTCATCAAATGTTTGCATCATGTAATCGTCTTGGGATTCTCTCAAGAGGCCCACCTTGGCTAGTCAGTAGTCTCCTGGCCCTCCACAGCCGTCTCCTAGCCCTTCGATCTAGCCTTCTGGAACTTCTCCTCCTGGCCCTCCAGATGGTACTCATGAGCCTTTTTACCTTCCTGGAATGGTTCCTCCTAGCCTCAACCATTCAGGAACCATTCCACCTGGCCATTACCCCTCTAGTAAGATACCATTCCTAGTCCCTCCACTAGAGATCTATACAGCACCTGTCATGGCCACCCTCTCTCTACCTAACTTGACCATTGGGATTCCCGTCTGGTACCTTGATCCTCTAGCCGCTACCCCTACAGGTCAACCTAAACCTTATCTTTCTCTGACCCCAGTTCAACTGGTCCCCCTAACTTCTCCTGTTGTCACAGTGCCCTAGCCACCTCAACAGGAACCACCTCCTGTTGCGACTGCTTCAGGTAAGAAGGGCAGAGCTCGCAAAAAGGCCTCAAAGGACAAAGAGGCCCTGACTGACCCTGCTCCTCCTCCACCTCCAAAGCCCTACACTTTGTGTGATTTCATCAGTCATGCCACCCATACTTGTCCCGAGTTGCCCCGCATCAAGCCCATGGTTAATGTCACGTTCCCTGAGTCTACAGTACCTGAAACCTCTGCTTCTTCATCAAATACAACCAAGAACACCAAGACTATTCACACCAAACATCCTTGTGCTTTGTGTGGTCTCCATGGCCATTACTCTCAGCATTTCCCCCGCCTTACGCATTACCGTGCCTCTTTAGAGGTAGTTCGGGAATATGAGATTGAACAAAACCAATCTGCTTCTCCCGTACTTGCACAATATGTTGCAGACCAGACTAAGGATTTACCCACTCCCATTGAAATTACCCCTCCTGATGTTGAGATGATGGACCATGCGGCCACCATCCTCTACCTTTCATCATCCTTGAGACCCTTGGTAGAAGCTCTGTATGAATCTTCTCTTATTGTTTCGCTTGACCTCCTTTTAGCGATCACCTCGGGCTCAACATCAGTAGATCCTTCATCTACTTGTTCTTACGTCATCCCCTGTGATGATGTGCATGTGATCCCTTCTTCTCATGATGATGAATCAGGTAGCCTCGCCACGTCATGTGGTCTCCCTTCCTCCTATCCTTCCACCTCCTATTATGACAATGACATCATGGAAGCCATGCCCACCCCTGACTTCATCTTTCCTGCCCATAAACAAGATGCCATCATCCATACCCTTGGTGAATTATGCAACCTGAGCTCAAGCTATGCCTCCAGTAGCTCGCACACTTCCCCTCATCGGTGGCATGTGGGAAGTAGACATCCTACCTAGATCACTCCCTTCCGCAGAGTGCATTCGATTTCTACTGTGCGCTCAGGTTGCCATAATTTTTCTTTATCCTCCCATTTTTTGTCTTGTGGCACCTTTCAAAGGGACCCCCCATCAACACCTTATATCGATTTTGCCGATGGTGCAAGTCGCTACTCCCAGAATTTAGCCTCGGCAGGTTGGGCCATTTTTACTCCTTTGCATGTGCATGTTCTTTCGAATGGTGTATGCATTGGTACTGCTACCAAAAATGAGGCCAACTATGATGCAGTATGAGGTTTATTAGCCGATGCCCTTTCACATCGCATCCTCCACCTTCATGTTTGTTAGATTCCCTACTTCTTGTCATGCAATTGAATGGTGTATATCGTGTGCATAATCCTATCCTTTTCATAAGATATTTACGAGTGAAGCTTTTGATGCGTGAATTTGAAATCATTACTTTTAGTCATGTACCTAGAGCACAAAATCACTATGTAGATAGCATTGCAAACCATATTCTGTATTGGAATTTAACACAAACAATTAACACAATAAAATAACATTAAAATATCAAAATTATGCATATCCATAGTATGTGTCGTATAAAATGTTTTGGAGTTCATCAACTCTGATACATATGACATGCCCATAGCATGTTACAAAAATTCAAAACTGGGGGCATTTCCTGCCCCTACACACTAATCACTATCTAGGGGATCCCAAGCCAATGGCTCTGCCCCCGTGGCTCATAGATCATGCATGGCCTGTCCAGCCATTTCCATGTGCCGCATGACGCCTCGCCATCTGAGGGTAAACCAATACGCTGCTCTATGTACTGGTCATCCAAGTCCTGCCAACTGTGCTCTGAAACACTAGTCAGAAGCCTCTCACATCTATGATGGATGTCCTCCAAGAGGGCTGCTACATCCTCATTTTGTTGTGTCCTCGCTCCACTAGGTCCTGTGGTTCCTGATGCTGCAAGTCGTCCCATATATCCAGCCGGTTTTACTGGTGCTATATCTGCATACCAAAAGAGAAAGAATCATTACCACATACAATATTCTAGACCTTTTTACATGCACATAAAATATTAGCAATTTTTCACTTACCATCAAGTCCCCATATCCGGCCAGGAAGCAGTGGTAGATCCAGATCCCCATAATAACTCATCCCACTATAGGGATATTCATCTATATACAGCGACATATGATCCCAATGAACAAAGAAATCAGGATGGAACACCCGTCCAACTGCTCCACCTCCTCCTCTCCACATTAGTCACCCCCACCAGTGCATCTTGAGCTCTCTTGGGCCCCCAGCTTGGAGTTGTATGTGAGGTCGAAGTGTCAGAATCTTCTCAAAGAAGAAGGAGCACAAAATTGTACCATATGCATAGTCATGGTTCACTTGTCGTTTACATAATTATGACTGTCGTTTCAACGATGACAGCATCATCTGGGCCCACCCATAGTAAGTCCCACTCAAAACGCTCTCCACAAGCATCATCCGCCCCCCCATGATGTGATGGAGTGCCTAGTTGCCTAGGATCTACAACACTGCTATGGCCACCGCACGGGTCTCTAACCTCTCCAAATCCCCGATGGGTATCCAGGTCCCCTTGACTTGGAGACCTGGCTGAAAATGGTGCTCTACGAACTGTATGATATTCTACCCACGCAGTAGTACTGGATGAGTATTCCCTACCATCCCAAGTGGTGGGAGACCAGTCAGGAAATATATATCTTGAACCGTCAACTTGATCCGGTGCCCCTACACTATAAAGACCTCATGGTCTGGGTCCCAGTAGCTGACAATCCAGGTTAATAAGGGCTCCCTAGCTCTCATCAAATGGTTCTCCACAAACTTCAGAACCCCAAACCTGGTCAAAGCACTGTAGACACCCTGATCCTCCTGGATCTCCGAAAATAATGTGCCCAGGTCTCTCTCTCTCCAGTTGATTCATAACTCTGCCCTACCTACACCAAACCATCATATTTATCAGTATACAGATATGAAAGACTATTTATCATCAAAAAACCCTAGTGCTTAGTCAAAAAACAGCACAAAAACACCCCTCCCAGATAGGTCGCAATTTTCAGGCCCAAACCTGGGACAAGTCACACTTTTCTAGCCAAAACCTACTACCTAGGTCACACTTTCTGCCCAAAAAAGTGTGACCCGGCCATGAGGAGGAGTAGAGGGTTGTTCCTGAGCCTTAGGGACCTAATCTGAACTTTTAATCCACTGAAAAGAAAGAGTAGGGTTAGGCCTCTTACCTGCAACTAATAGATCTCAATTCCAACGGTCGATTTGTCCGCTATGATCGCCGCAAGATTTAGGGCCTTCTCTCCTCTCCACATTCACCATAGCTCCAGATGAAAATGAATAAATTTGGAGGGAAAATGCCTTATTAAAAGAGAAACCCATGTTGCATCATTTTCTCATTGCGATCCAACCGTAGCTCCGTTTACCAAACCATCTGCACCATTGGAAATCTCTCACTGAGCCCACAAATGGGTATCTGTTAGTTTTTAGTGATTTGATACTTCACCATGACATATTTTCCCAAGGAGCGCCACTTAACCCTTCCTCAAAATTGAATTTATTCACTTGCAACACTCGTACCGGGGGCACCATGCTGCCTCCATACTTGTCCACACTCATGTCAACTTTTGTTGTGAGTTACCATCTCGTACTCATGCTTTTAGGGTCCCCATTGGACCCTTTTCCTGTGTGGAAGCTCCATTGAGTCACCCTTTGTTAGAGCATCTGAGTTGAGTCATCATTGCTTTCATGGAGTCTATCCCGAGTCCCTTATCTCCCCCTTCATGACTTGGTCCCTCTCTCATGTCGCACACTATGGCCTTCAGTCCCACTGTCCCCTATCCCTCATGATTTTGTGTCAGTTGCTGCCAAGTCATCCATGCCATTTATGCTCTAACAAGGGAAGTCGTCCATTCTCTACTCAGTCCCACCCTGCATTTCATTATCATCATTGGTTTCAGTATGTTAGTCACTTTATTATTTCCTCTCATGCCTTAGTTGAGGATCACTTATTTCCTTCCCTATGGCAGGCCTTCTTCTATCGACATCATCTCATTCATTCTAGAAGACAAGTCTAGAGGGCGGTGTACCTTGGTTCCAGTTTCCACTCTTGTTCGGCGCCTCGGATCAGGCAAAGGGACTCCTTATTGCCCTTTGACTTGATTGTTTCTCAGCTCCAGTTCCTTTCAGCATGATCAATATCTATATAATTGATGGTTCAGTGATGTAGCAGTTGACATCGGTGATTCCCGGGTGTGTGTGAGATGTCTCAGCCCTCGTGAGGGGGTGGCCCTACAGGTAACCCCCCACACACTCAGATGACCTCTTCATCGCAACCTTCAATGTAGCTCCATACATTTTATGATGTCAGCTCCAGCCGCTTGCAGCGCCTTTTTGTTTGCATGTATCAGTCATATTTTTAAAGCGCTTTCCTATGTTCAAGGGCATCTGGGTTGCATTTATATCTCATGTACTCAGATATTATTGTACAAGTCCTGCCTGTTGTCCCAAGCACAATATGTATGTGGGATCCTTTATCAAGTTATTTATCTGGCTCATGTTCATGCCAGCATATTATATATTATACCGTCACATGGTTTTCTGGACGCCTTATTGTTTGTACTATTGCCTCGACGGGCATAGGTATGCCTCCCCCGCTGCCTATAACAGGTACTTACTCATCAAATAGACTTGTCGCACATGCAAGTTACCTCCTTAGGGTCTAGTTCTTCCAGTACTTTGGTCTACCTTGCACTCCTCTCTCTTTGACTTCCCCTTTGTTGTCTAGTGATTGAGTTCTTACAACGTACTTCGGTCATACGATTAGCTACTAATGCTCGCATGCTAGGGTGGAATTGTTACACCATTTGTTGGTCATCTAATCCATTGTTATTATATGGACCCAGTAAACCAAGTAAGACCGGTTTTACCCCAAGTAAAATCGCATTCACTATGAAAAATAACTTAGTAAACCACCTTTATTAAGTTATTTATGGTCTAAACAAGAAACCCCATGAGGAAATATTAAATAAATCTATATTTGTTTGATTTTCCTCATAAAATAATTAATTAAACAATAGTTTGATTAATATTCCTAGTTATATTTAACCCAAAACAAGGAAATTAATTAGATAAATCATTATTTATCTTATTATTTCCTAAAGATTAGTTATTTAAACCTTATTAAATAATATTCTTTGTTAAATATAACTAAATCACCCATAATTAATTAAATAAATCATTATTTATTTGATTATTACTCAACCATATCCTTAAAATGATAAATAAATCATTTGTTTATTTATTATTACCTAATCACATCCTTAAAATGATAAATAAATAATTTATTTATTTATTATTTACAAATAAGGCGATTTGACTCAGGTCAAACTCCTTTTCCCTCCAAAAAATATAATAAAATATTACATAAAAGCTGGATCTTGATTTGGTTAATAATATTTTAATTATACACCAATATCTAGACTAACTCAATATTTTGTTATAAATAGAAAGGTTTTCCCATTCATTTGTCACATTTTGTTGCCTAAATATCTCATTAGATCTCAACTCTTGGTCTGGTTATTGATCCACCATCATAGCCATACTTTTCCATTTTTTGTTTGGATTTTCTACACCATCAAGGGAGAGGAATTCTAAGACTGAAGTGCTGAGGACTTACAAGAACCCATCCCATAGAGGAGAACTGGGAACACCCTCTTGTGTTTTCATCCCAGGTGCCATTAATAAAAATTTCATTGGATATATTCTTGTCTTGTCTATTGGATCTATGGAGTAAATCTTATTTTTCTAATGTTTAATTTCTTCTAATGCATAGATCTAGATTTTTTCAGCATTTGTCTTGATCATATAACTACAGATCTGAAGATATTAATAGTCATTTATGCTATTAGGGTTTTTTTTTATGCGCAGCTAAAGTGGTATTTTTCCGTACACCTCGAATCAAGATTCATACTAACAGCCACTTAAGGGAAATAAGATTGCAACCCAAGATCAGCAGACACTCTACACTTATCTTAAGTGGAGAGGAGGGCAGCGCGGGGTAGGCTATGATGCTTACCAAATTCAGCTTTTCAGCCCACCCTCATTTATGGAGCCGAAGGTGGAGGAACATTTTCAGGAGTTGCCATGTTGGGAGGTAACTCACTTTGTATGGATGATTGCTTGGGGATGGGAGATTCATATGGGGATGGTAGATCCCAACTCATATCAGACCTCATGCCTCAAGAAGGCCCCTCAATTTTATCTTGGTAGTTGCTTGAGGAAAAGCAACATTTGGGAGGGGAGGACTGTAATATTCCACTTTAGCATGCAGCTAAATGGAATATTAATTTTTGTTGTTTGCACCTAGGAGATGAATAAATGGGTAAGGAGGTCCATACATTTTAGAAATAGGAATTAAATCCCTCTTAGTATGAAAGGGGATCATCAGTGGAGCTAGATTTCACACCCTCATGTGTGAAAGAGGACATTTGCATGAAGACAAGGTCAAGGTTGACCAAGTCAAACAGTGCAGTGATAAGAGGTGGAGATCATCATATGGGACAACGCAGTGAAAGAGGAGGGAATTTTCCTTGATGGAGGAAACCCTACTGAGTGGGACCATGGAGAGGAAGCTTGCATTTGTTTAAAAGGAGGACAAGGCAACCATTGTTACACATGCATATGATTATTTACTTCTTGTCTGCTTAGACTATTTGTAGTCTCCTGCTGTTTAGCATAGTTGCATTGGTGTTTAGCACAAGGAATTCCTTTTTAGGATTCCTTCTCCTTCTTGAGAGGCCTCTTGAGGGATTACACTTCATTTCCCCACATTCAAGCTCAAGGCCAAGCCACTTCCTTCAGCTACAACATTATTTCTTCTCAAGTATAACGTTGTGTTGCAGAGTGTTGCATTGGAGGTTCCACAACACCATTCCTTGGCTTTTTTTTCAGAGGAGGGAGTCTTCTTTCCTTTGGGAGATCAGTAAGGAAGGATTCTGAGCATATTTCTGATTTTGGCACTTGGCCAATACATTCTATTCCACCTACAGCGCAATATCCCTTAGTGATTGTGTTATTTTCAGAGTATACTTGCAGTGAGGATTTGCAGTGTTGATTGGAGGGAGAGATCTTCAGTGATAGGATCAAATTTTCACTTGGAAGATCCATTGGAGCAGATATACTTAGATTTTTCATGATCTTCAGCCTTCTCTATTCATTTCTAGTTTTGAGTTGTAGCTACTACCATGCAACTCTGGCATTTTTCCATTTTTGTATATTTCAGCTAATCCTTCTAAGGATTAATGTATTATTATTTTCTGGGGTTGAGAGCTTGCTCCCCCATCATTTATTGAGCCATAAATTGCCATATATTTCTATTATTATTTAGTATGATGAAGTATCTCCAATAAACTGTGTCCTTTTAGCCCGCATAAATTCCTGTGTAGCAGTATTCATCTATTTTAATGTACACGTACCATTGAGGCTACATTACCTTGCTTGAGTGTCTCTTTCCTCAAGGATTTGTATACAATTGCCACTATAATATAAATTTGATGGATATTCAGATCTTCATGTGTTCTAGCTCATAAAAATAATGTTGTTGCTCTATTATATGTTCATACATTGTTGCAGTCCCTTCATTGGGCACTTTCTCAAGACAACTAGGTGTGGGAGAGCTGTTTAACCCACCTAAAGTGATTTATTTTGAACCTCCTCTTGGATTTAAGTATTATATACATTGATATAAGTGATCCAGGTCTTGGTTTCAAATCCTGTAGTAGCCATTCCTGAAAAATGTGTTTTTCAGGCATGCCTTTGTAATATTCCAAATGGGGAAAAATAGGCTTAGTAGGGAATATCTTAAGATATTCCTCTATGGGATAATAGTAGTATTAAAAAAACACCAACAACTTCTAAACCAGAGATAGACTAGTAGGGCATTTACTGGTTATATCACCTCTAAGGAGAGGATGAAAACCAGAGGCTTCTTGGCCCATTCTAAACTCTGTCTATAAAAGTGTTGTGTAACCAGCTCCAAAAATAGAAGAAAAGAGATATCAGCGCCTTAGAAATAAGCCACTTCGAGGGGGAAACCTCCAATACATTACATAAATAAACAATTCTTGGATGATACAATTTACAAAACCTCCTTTCTATATATAGGAGTCCATGGGGCCATAATGTAATCCTAGTGGGCCACAATGTAATCCTAGCCGACCTAACAATAATAATTCAAGGGCACAATAATAACAAAATGGGGGTTACAAGGGTACAATAATAACAATAAGGGGGTTACACTAACAACAATAAGGGACTATACTAGTAATATAGGGACCTAACATGCCCCTCTCTTTCAAAAAAGTGTTGTCCTCAACGCTTGAGTAGCTCTGGGTGCTTATGTATAAAATTCTCATCCTCCCATGTAGAATCTTCAGTGGGTAAGTTCTTCCACTTGATGAGATACTGTGAAATTGATCGATTCCGTAGTTGTCGAGTTCTTGTTTCCGTGACCGCTTCAGGTTCCAATATGATTTTTCCTTCCTCATCAAGTTCTGGAAATATTGTTTGAACTGGAAGATTTTCACCTATAACCTTCTTTAAGCTTGAAACATGGAAAAATGGATGCACTTGCAAAGAATCAGGAAGCTCCAATTTGTATGCCATAGTACCAATGTTTTGCAACACCTTGTAAGGACCATAGTACTTTGGCGATAATTTATTATCCTTCTTAGCTTGCTTGAGGGACATTTGTTTATATGGTTGTAGCCGTAAAAATACCCAATCTCCTACATCAAAAATTCTCTCGCTACGATGTTGATCTGCCTGTTGTTTCATTCAATTTTGTGCCAAATTCAGGTTATCCTTTAAGAGTTGGAGAACTTCTTGCTGATGCTCGATGTGATCTTCCACTGCTTGAACCTTCGAATTTTCCCTTAAAGATGATGTGATGGATGGTGGATGATATCCATAAAGTGCCATAAATGGGGTCATTTTTGCTGCAGGATGGAAGGAAGTGTTATACCACCATTCAGCAAGAGGTAACCACTTGACCCATTGTGTTTGTTTATCAGATACAAAACAACGAAGATATCCTTCCAAACATTTATTTACTATCTCAGTTTGACCATCAGATTGAGGATGATAAGATGAGCTATGAGCTAATTGAGTACCCAAACAAAAAAATAACTTCGTCAAAAAATTTCCAGTAAAAATGGGATCTCTGTCGCTCACAATAACCCTTGGGCTTCCATGTAACTTTTGAATTCTGTCCATAAATGTAGTAGCAACTGTACTTGCTTTAAATGGATGAGATAATGCACAAAAGTGTGCATACTTGGTAAGTCTATCAACTACCACCATGATGACACTCTTTCCTTGGGACTTAGGTAAACCTGTGATAAAATCCATTGAAATCTCCTCCCAACGTTGACTTGGAATGGATAAAGGTTGTAGAAGTCCCGGGGTCTTAATTGTCTCCACTTTATTCTGCTGGCAAACCAAACATTCCGCCACAAACTTTTGAATATCAGATTTAAGGCCATCCCAAAAAAATCTTTCTTCACCCTGTGGTAAGTTTTTAAAAATCCCGAGTGTCCTCCTAAAGGAGAAGTGTGCAATTCCAGAAGAATCTTTTGTTTTAGTTGGGAATTCTTACAAAGATATAAGCGATCTTTGTACCATAAGGAATCATTTTTCCAACTAAATGTATCAGATGTACTAGGATCTTGCTACAAATTTTGAATGAGTATCCATACATTTTTGTCCTTCTTCCATTCATCTCTTGCTTCAGTTATCCAATCTGGTTGGATAATAGAAATGGCACAAAGCAATGCTTCCACCTCTTCATTCTTTCTTGAGAGTGCATCTGCAACAACATTCAGCTTTCCTTTTTTGTAGATTATTTCAAAGTCATAACCCAACATCTTTGTGACCCATTTTTGCTGTTCTTCTGACGATAGTATTTGTTCCAAAAAGTGTTTAAGACTATCATGATCAGTTTTTACCTTGAAGTGTCTTCCCATTAGGTAAGTTAGCCATTTCTTTAGTGCATGCAGTATTGCTAACATTTCCTTCTCATAAATAGGTTTCTGTAAATACTTTCCTTTGATTGGACGACTTTCAAAAGCAATGGGTCTTCCTTCATGCATTAAAACTGCACCAATTCCATTTCCTGAGGCATCACATTCCACAATAAAGGTTTTTGTGAAGTCTGGTGTAGCTAAGACCGGTGCTAGGCACATTGCCTCTTTAAGACGTTAAAAGGCCTTAGTTGCTTCAGGAGTCCATGAAAATGCATCTTTCTTCAATAATGTTGTTAGAGGTGCTGCTATTCTCCCATAATTCTTAACAAACTTGCGATAATACCCTGTTAACCCGAGAAATCCTCGCAACTGCTTTATGGTTGTGGGAACTTTCCATTCCTTAATAGCTTTAATTTTGTTAGGGTCCACTTTAACACCCTCGTGAGATACAATATGACCTAGATATTCCACCTCTTGTACTACAAAGAAACATTTGGACTTTTTTGCATATAATTGTTTCTCCTGCAATAGTTTGAGCACCCTGTCAACATGTTCAACATGATCCTTCCAAGACCTGCTGTAGATTAGTATATCATCTAAAAATACTAGCACAAATTTTCTAAGGAAGGGTTTGAAAATGGAATTCATCAACCCTTGAAATGTAGAAGGTGCATTGGTAAGGCCAAAAGGCATGACCAAAAATTCATGATGACCCTCATGAGTTCGAAATGCTGTTTTTGGAATATCTTCAGTCTTCATTCTAATTTGATGATATCCTGAACGAAGATCCAACTTGGTAAAATAAATTGCTCCATATAATTCATCCAATAATTCATCAATCACAGGAATGGGAAATTTATCTTTAATGGTGAGCTTATTGAGCTCCCTATAATCCGGACACATTCGCCATGATCCATCCTTCTTGTGTACCAATAATACAGGAGTAGAGAAAGAACTTTGACTAGGTTGAATTATACCCGCCTCTAACATTTCTGCAATCACACGTTCAATTTCGCTCTTTTGGACGTAAGGATATCTATAAGGCCTGATGTTTGGAGGAACACTTCCTGGAATCAAATGAATAGCATGATCATGATCACGAATAGGTGGGATTCCTTTGGGAGTTTCAAACACCTTGGAATGATTGTCCAAGACTTGTTGGAGATCTGCAGAAATAGATGATTTTGATGTTTGAACTTCTAGTGAGCATAATTGTGCAATTACACCTCGTTGTTATTTCTTTAGAAGCTTTGTCATGACATTAGAGCTTATTATCCTTCATGGCTTCCCTGCAATACCCCGTAATTCGACTTCCTTTCCTTCTGAAAAAAATTTCAAGAAAAGTTCTTGAAAATTAAAAGCTACCGTCCCCAAAGATTGTAACCATTGTACTCCTAGTACAACATCAGCACCTCCCATAGGAATGGAAAGAATTGGACTATTCAATACATATTCCCCCATAGTTAGCTTGATATTATGGCATTTTCCAGAGCAATTTATAGTTCCTCCATTTGCAACCATCACTTGACATTCTGGTGTTGGGTATAGGAAACAATTTAATTCCTTTGCTACCTTACAATGAATAAAATTATGGGTGCTACCTGAATCAATCAACACTATTACCTTTTTCTTCTTGATTTTTCCTTCTATCTTGAGAGTTTGAGGAGTGGTAATTCCTGCCAGTGCATTACACGATATGGTCGGATTCATTTCTTCCTCTTCTAGGGCTGGTTCCTGGTGTATATCCTCTTCTTGTTCATTTTCTTCTTCCTCTTCACAATCTATGTAAAATAATTTCTTCTCAGCACACTTATGACCTTTAGTGTATTTTCTATCACAACTGTAGCAAAGCCCTTTTGCTCTTTTTTCTTCCAATTGTTGTGGTGTTAACCTTGTAGGTTGTGGAAATCTAGGCGTAGCAACACTTCCTTCTTTATAGAATTGAGTGGTAGGCTTCCTTGTCGCCATAATTTTACATTCAACTTTTCTTGCCAACCTGAATGCCTTCTCCAATGAATCGGGTTCCAAAACACGAACTTCATGTTGGATGTTATCCTTTAGAGTACCTAAGAAGAGATCAATCCTGTGTTCCTCTGGAATATTAGTTACCCTTATATTCAATTTTGGAAGTCCTCAATGTGCTGCCCCACTAAACCCTTTTGTTTGAGATTTATCAATTGGCTAAAGAAGGTGTTGCTCTTTGTATCCTCATAATGTGCTATCATTTCCTCCGTAAAAATTGACCAAGTGACAATTTTTTTACGGGAGCAAAACCATTGATACCATACAAATGTATTTTGTTCTAAATGTAAAGTTGCAATGCGTACCTTTTGTGTGTTTTGCACATTATGGAGATCAAAATATTGCTCCATCTGTAGTATCCATGTTACAGGATCCTTTCCATCAAACTTCCTCATATCCATTTTGGAATATGGTGGTTCTTCCCACCAACATTCGAGTTTATGAAATCACGATTAACATTTATTTTGTTCTCATCATGAGGTTCTTCTCCTATATTTCCGCCATTAGGAATCATTTCTGGTTTTAAGCTTGTCATCAAGCCTTCCATGTATTCTTTTAGATCATTCTTCATGTTTTCCATGTTGTCTTTCATGTCATTCTTCAAACCGTCCATCTTCACTTCCATGCCATCCATTTTAGCTTCCATGCCTTTCTTCAAACCGTCCATCTTCACTTCCACGCCTTTCTTCAAAACTTCCATTTCCATTTTTGTTGCTTTTTGCGAGAGTGAAATTTGTTGCACTTGCTCTTGTAATTTTGATAGATCATGTTGCAATTCTTCATCTTCATGAGTCATAGTAGAGCCTTCTGAAGGCTTAATGGGTGTTGAATTCTTTTTTGGGGCCATTTTAGAATCCAATATTGATATATATTCTACAAGATGCCCTTGGAATCAATTCAACTTGATTCTTCAAACAAGACTTATGCAATTCGGAAAAAAAATACACACCTTTTACTAGCTTTTAGGAGATCGATATTGAAATTGAATTATCTCTGTAATTGAAAATCTTCGATATCTGAAATTCAGCCCTATAGTAGCCCTCTGAAGCTTCTTTCAAATGCCACAGGTCTGACCTGATTGTGATTCTCCAAGACAAAGTTGTGTCCAATCTCCCACAATGACCTAATTCTGGACTGGTTCAGTAGAGCGAACTTGTACGACTTGCCACGTGTCACTGTTTTTTCCTTTGTCTCTGAAATTGATAGCCAAGAAACTACAGGCTGTGTACTTGCAACCAATTTTGACGGCACTCCAATCCAATCTCCAGAGAGAGAGTTATTGAACTTTTCCCACGATCACCTCTTTGAGATGAAATTCAGGAGCTTGAAAAAGCACTACCTTCCACAGATCATATCTCCAAAAATATTGCGAACCAAGCTCTGAAATTTTTTGATAGATTTCCTCAGGATTTCAGCTTCGCACCATATGAATTTCAGACTCTGAACCTTCGTACACAAATATTTATAGCGCACATTCCACGATGACCTGTTTAAGAACTTTGAAAAATTTACAACTTCCATGAATGATATCTGCAGAAGTGTACAGAAAAACTGCAAGAATTTTTGTGACTTTTATCAAGATTTTTCTTAGCACCTAGTATTCGACTTCTGAAGCTTCGTAGAAAAAAAGTTATAGCGAAAATGCCACGATGACCTGTTTGGAGCAGCGAAACCCTAGAATCCAAAACCTCTGATACCAAATGTTGTGTAACCAACTCAAAAAGAGAAGAAAAGAGATATAAACGCCTTAGAAATGAGCCACTTCGAGGGGGAAACCTCCAATACATTACATAAATGAACAATTCTTGGATGATCCAATTCACAAAACCTCCTTTCTATATATAGGAGTCCATGGGGCCATAATGTAATCCTAGTGGGCCACAATGTAATCCTAGCCGACCTAACAATAATAATTTAAGGGCACAATAATAACAAAATGGGGGTTACAAGGGTACAATAATAACAATAGGGGGGTTACACTAACAAAAATAAGGGACTATACTAGTAATATAGGGACACAACATGAACAAGCAGTGACACAGAAAGTGTGTGAATGACACAATCCTATTGTATTTTTCTGCCCTTGGGAACCTTATATCTACAGATGTAAATAATGGATCCAAAGAGAAGCAGAAACCAAATAAGAGAGAAGCAGGAAATTCCACTCTCAGGAAAATATGCAATAAGCTCAGGGAGAATGTTGTATAAGAAAAATGGTGCAATAATAATGCTACCCAAGGATGGGTTCCATTAGTATAGGCTGTGTGAGACCTCCATTCTGAATTTCAGGAAAAAAAAATGGGCTTAAGGGCCTTAAACAGATCTCCCACGAAGCTGACTAGTTAAAAATCAACTAAAGAGAAGAGCTGATGAAATGAAGAAGAACCCACTTCAGAATTGTGTATTTTCAGTAGAGATTCACTGGAAAATAGAAATCAGACATATATGATAGTATGGAAGCAGAAAATCAGACTTTGAATTAGTTCCTTAAGAAGTACAATGAATTGCATGAGGAAATAAGCAAGAAATCTTCAGAAATGGGAGCTGCAATATATGTAAAAGTTGCAGAAATAACTGAACAGCATCCTAATAAGTGCGCTTCAGTAGTTAGACATGAAATATAATATCTACATCAGATATATGGCTGAAACATCAGATCCATACCAGATCTGGAAACTACACAGCCTTCTTTACAAGATCCCCTTGGGATTTCATCAAAATACTAAATAACAAAGTGTAGATGTAACTTTTTATACACAGAACTGCAGAAAGCTTTAGTAATTTCTGAAGATGAATTTATTCATATTATACATCAGATATGAACATAAGATATCAGCAAGCTACTTCCTAAAACTCAAGGTGAGAGGCAAGCCTCAACCACCAGAAACCGGTACAATGAAAGATCTAAGCAATAATGAAGCAGTACATGAAAATAACACAGTTATCCAAGGAAACTGCGCAATAGCTAGGGAAGAATATTTCAATAGGTAAAATATACAGATCTGAAATGGAAATATGATAGAGATCCTCTTCTGGGTGGTCACAAGACACCCTCCCTGAGAGAGATCCCTCAAAACTACTAGATCCTTACAGATCTAGAATCCCACTTACTACACTTGCTGCAGCAGGAAAACCCTCAATGAGCCAGCGCTGTCGATGCAAGCATAGCTTGGCCTCCAACCTAATAGTGGTTCAATATAGCACACTTCCCTCCAAGAGCTACTCAAAGAAGGATAGAGGATTCCTAAACAGGAGATCCTCTCTTTCTCTTGCTAAACAACAAAGAGAAATGGAGTTGCCTTAGCAAGCTCAGAAAATGAAATATGATCAACAACCTCCTCATGAGCCTTCACCCTCCTTTTATAACATTTGAGTCTCTTGGAAAACCCTAAACCACTTTCATTCTTTGGTTCTTTTCACACTTGGAAACCCCTTCTGGAACTATGCAATCCATCAAGGAGGTTCAATGAACCTAGACAGCGTCGTTGACTTGGTCAAATAGAATCTCCTTTGGTGGTCTTGGCCCTTTCACACCTGCAATATTTTATTCCAATGGCCTAAATATGTCTCTTTTCACATAGGCACTGATTTATTCTTGATTTTCAAGAGAATTAGACATCCTCCCTTACAATTTATTCATTAATCATGAAATACAAAATAAATAAGGCAAAATTAATGTTCCAAATTAGCTGAAGCTAATTTAGGAACATTGCAGTCTCCCCCTCCCAAATGTTGCTTATCCTCAAGCAACTGCAAAGGTGCTATAAAACTTCTCCTTCTTCTCTTGTGGCCTGCTCATCAAATAGTATCCTCCATTTCTTTGAATTTTCTGTAATAACTTTGTCTTCCCAATGGTCCTTCCTTAAGATGCAAGTTTGCCCTTGATGAATAAACTCAAAGACTCTCATCATGAAGGAATGGAAGGTTGTTGTGGAAACCTTCTTGCTGATCGATGGCCTCCTCAAGATAGAAGTGATGTCTATCATGGGGTTTTCATGATCCATGAAAGACTCCCATCCCCATGCTATCATCAAAATTAAGTGGATTGCCTCCTAGCTTGGCAATCCATAGAAGATCTCCTCCCCACTACATGTGAGAGGCATGTCACCATCCAACATATGGCTCACCTTACAAAGAGAAAAGTCATTTATCATAGTGGCCATACAAAATCTCATTCTCCCATGGAAGCATGCAATGCAAAAAGAATGGGGAACTCCTTCCCCCAAGGGCACATTCAACAAGTGTGCCTTTCCTCCAACTATGCCCCCAACAAATATAAGGACATCTTCAGCTTGTGGGATCATGATTAGAAGCATTCTAGCTGCCATGTGTGATAGATAAGAAGGAATATGTTCCCTCATGTGCAACCAGCGCAATTTTACCCTTAACTACCATAGAATAAGATATGACAAGTGCCACCCCCAACAATTGTGTGCTGCCTAATGTCTTTGGAATGCTTGGAGAATGTACATCATGGTTGGTGTGAAAGGAACACACCATAAGGAATATAATAGCTTTCCAAGGTTCTCCAAGGAATGGTCTGCATCAACATAGTTCATGGCCTTGGATGGCCCATAAGACCCATCATACTTAGTGCCCCATATTGGCACCATGCCCTGTAAATGAGTGTCAGAAAAATATAAGCATATAGGAGATACAAAATAATGCTCAAGAGGATGAGCCTCTCTATATACTTGTTTAACATCACTGGGGTAACTCATGGATGAGTTCCCTCTCACACTCAAAGATTAAGGAGGTGTGGATGGTGGTTCCTCCCAAGAGCTATGTTCCTCCTCCTATACCAAGATGTCCATGCACTTCTTCATATGAGAGTACACATATTCTTTGTAGCCTTCCCATATGAATCCACCCAAGAGAGTATGATATGCTTTGACAAAACCAGTGGGTTTGGAAAGCAGGATTTCATAGATGGCATCAAATAGTCCCTCCTTGAGTTTGGAGTCACCAGCCAAAAGAATAAGATTGTAGAAATAGATAACCCCATATACCGCCTTGAACCTTTTATCCTTTACTTCCCCTTAAAGAACCCCCCATGTGAAAAGGTCTTTGTAGTATTCCATCTTGAATTGGGAATCCCAACAAGGATCCAAGCTCTCCAAGAATGACAGCGCTGTAGAGGTCTGAAATGTAGCCCCTGTCTTCCCATGGCTCCCATATTTGACATCCTTGATATCAAGATCACATGTTGGAGCATCATAAGCTTCCTTTTTCTATCCCATTTGTAGCTGTTCTTGGAAAAGACAAGATTGGAGCATATGGAAATCAACTTCCCCTTGGAAATTCCTTGTTTTCCAAAACCTCCTCCTTTTGGCCCATGTATACAAGAGGGTTAGGATCCCCTTGCCATCTTCAGAAATCTCCTTTATGAATGAAGAGATCATGGGTTTCCCCAAGGATATGGAGTTTCCATGTGACCATATGCTCATGCCATCATAGATCTCTGATTTCTCCTTTCTCAGTGTAGATATCTAAGTGGGAGTTTGCAATGTCCCTTTCAGGAAAATGCTCATCTCTCTCCTGAATGCTTGAGAGAGTCTTTGCGCTATGCTAGCTTCTCCCAATTCTCCCTCCTTAGCCAAGTATGCATATGCAGCCCATAGTTGAGATAAAAATTTATATTTCAACCTATCAAGAGGTGCTCCTAGTAGAGGACCTCCTTGCAAAGAGGTGTCAAGGCATAGAGTAGAATGTGGATGTAGGTAGACAGAGTTGTCCCTACCTTCAATGCATAAGTCCTCTTGCCTTCTTTGTGATTCTAAGTTCTAAAGTAGAGAAGGGTTCATGCTCTCCACCTTGTGATGCCCTTCTTCCTCTTCTACCTCTCCTATCTCCAAGACCTCATCATTGATCAATGATAGTGCATGCTCCTCATGCATGAGATCATGTGGGACTCTTTGCAAGGGTGCAAGAGTCTCTTCTCTTAGAGCAAGTGCTCCAACCTCTTCCTCATGAAGTGCTTGAGGTGCCCTTTAGGTGACTGCGTTCTCATCTCCCACTTCCTTCTCCTCCTCTTCAATAACTGATATTTTCCCATCATCAATGAGAGACAATAGGTCTTGATCAACTATTGAAGGAGAAACCTTCATGTTCTCCTCTTGAGATGAGGACTCTTCACCAAATGGAGATCTTTCCCTTGACAGTGCCTCAATCAAGCTCACACATTCTTTTTCCTCTTTCATGAAGGAATCATTGGCAAAATTCTGAAACTCTGATGATATGGCTGAGTGCACATATCCATGAGATGAGGATTCAGAATGTTCCTCATGCATAGATCTTGTAGATATGATTGGAAGATCTTCTTTTTGAAACTCCTTGGGAGCTTCACTGTTGCTTCTCTTTTCTTCTTGCACATCCTCCTTAGGGAGGTTCTTCTTAAATCTGAAAATATATGAGATTAAACTCATCTTCCTCATGTTTCCCTAGCTCTTTATTTCACTGATAGCTTGATCTCACAGGCAGAGCCAAAGATCATGGTCTGATACCACTGTAATATTCCAAATGGGGAAAAATAGGCTCAGTAGGAAATATCTTAAGATATTCCTCTATGGGATCACAGTAGTATGAAAAAAACACCAACAAATTCTAAACCAGAGATAGACTAGTAGGGCATTTACTGGTTATATCACCTCTAAGGAGAGGATGAAAACCAGAGGCTTCCTGGCCCATTTTAGACTCTGTCTGTAGAAGACCAATGACACACATAAAGTTTGGGAATGAAACACTCCTATTGGATTTTTCTGCCCTTGGGAACATTATATATAAATATCTAAAGAATGGATCCAAAGAGAAGCATAAACCAAACAAGAGAGAAGTAGGAAATTCCACTCTTAGGAAAATACGAAATAGGCTCAGTGAGAATGTTGTATAAGAAAAATGGTGCAAGAATAACACTGTCTAGGAGTTGGGTTCCCTTATTGTAGGTTTTTTGGGACCTCCATGCTAAATTTTAGGGAAAAAAAATTGGTTTAAGGGCCTTAAACAGATCTCCCACAAAGCTGACTAGTTAAAAATCAGCTAAAGAGAAGAGTTGATGAAATGAAGAAGAACCCACTTCAGAATTGCGCAGTTTCAGTAGATATTCACTGGAAAATAGCCATCAGACATATATGATAGTATGGCAGCAGAAAATCATACTTTGAATTAGTTCGTTAAGAAGTACAATGAATTGCATGAGGAAATAAGCAAGAAATATTCGGAAATGTGAGTTGCAATATATGTAAAAGTTGCAGAAATAACTAAACAACATCCTACTAAGTGTGATTCAGTATTTAGACATGAAATATAATATCTACAGCAGATATATGGCTGAAACATCAGATCCATACTGGATCTAGAAACTACACAGCCTTATTTACAAGATCCCCTTGGGATTTCATCAAAATACTGAATAACAAAGTGTAGATCTAACTTTTTATACACAGAACTGCATAAAGCTTCAGTAATTTCTGAAGATGAATTTATTCATATTATACATTAGATCTAAACATAATATATCAGCAAGCTACTTCCTAAAACTCAAGGTGAGAGGCAAGCCTCAACCACCAGAAACTGGTACAATGAAAGATCTAAACAATAATGAAGTAGTACATGAAAATAACGCAGTTATCCAAGGAGACTACGCAGTAGCTAGGGCAGAATATTTAAATAGGTAAAATATACAGATTTTAAATGGAAATATGACAAATATCCTCTTTCGGGTGGTCACAAGACACCCTCCCTGAGAGAGATCCCTCAAAACTACTAGATCCTTACAGATCTAGAATCCGACTTACTACACTTGCTGCAGCAAAAAAACCCTCAATGAGCCAGCACTGTCAATGCAAGAATAGCTTAGCCTCCAACCTAATAGTGGTTCAATATAGCATACTTCCCTCCAAGAGCTACTCAAAAAGGGATAGAGGATTCCTAAATAGGAGATCCTCTCTTTCTCTTGCTAAACAACAAAGAGAAATGAAGTTGCCTTAGCAAGCTCAGAAAATGAAATATGATCAACAACCTCCTCATGAGCCTTCACCCTCCTTTTATAACATTTGAGTCTCTTGGAAAACCCTAAACCACTTTCATCCTTTGGTTCTTTTCACACTTGGAAACCCCTTCTAGAACCGTGCAGTCCATCAAGGAGGTTCAAGGAAGCTAGACAACATTGTTGACTTGGTCAAATAGGATCTCCTTTGGTGGTCTTGGCCCTTTCACACCTGCAAGATTTTATTACAATGGCCTAAATGTGTCTCTTTTCACATAGGCATTGCTTTATTCTTGATTTACAAGAGAATTAGACATCTTCCCTTACAATTTATTCATTAATCATGAAATACAAAATAAATAAGGAAAAATTAATGTTCCAAATTAGCGGAAGCTAATTTAGGAACATTACAGCCTTGCTGAGCAATCCCATTTTGGGATATTACACATGGGTTTGTGGCATAAAAATAAGCTGCACACAAATGTTATTTTTGTACAAAATAAGACTAGAAAAATCAGGGCTAGGATACATTGTTTGCTACTCATTCATATTTTCCTCTTTGGTTCTGTTTTAAGCATGTGGAACCAGTATCTTTCTACCTAACCTATCTTTTGACAAGTCAAAATTGAATAATTTGACTCACTATATTTTAATAAATTATCAACGATAAATTTAAAACATGTTTTAGCCATGATTAGGCTAGATGACTGAAAAAAGACCCCTTTATGCACTAGTAGTGGTATTTAGACATACACACTTTCAGTAGTTCTATTTTTTGGGTATGGGGCTTTACCTCTTTTCAAATCTTCCCTCTTTTCCATTTTTCTACTTTATATTTTTTTGTGATTTCTCTCAATATCTTTTTATCAAACAGTGATATGTACAATGAATGAGAAATTCTGACTAAGACTTAGGACTCTTGATAGAAATAGTGCTTGAGCATCCTGCCATTCACAAGACCTGCAAAAATTTCTTCTCCATTAAGCCCTTGCAAAAAGAAAGCATTATGACCTCTAATTGATTGAATAAGGTATGTTCCCTTCCACAAATTTTCAAATTTACCATGTTTACCTTTGTCTTCCCTCCTAGAGTCCCACTTTATTACAATGTCTCGAATGTGGAGATTATTACCTTTGGTTCTTCTGTGAAATATTTTCGTTATGCTCTCCTGCATTGCTTGAGTTTTGTTATACACTTCTCCCCTTGTCTGCTGTAAATGAATGGTTTGGTTCAGCCTTGTTTGCATTTCATTGTCTTCTGATTACACTTCTTGGAGAAGTCTTACCACCGAAACTTCCAAGGATGTTGGAAAAATGGAGTCCATACCATACACTAGTTGATAGGGACACATATTGATTGATTTCTTGGTGGTTAGTCTATCAGCCCATAGTGCATGTATAAGCTTGCCATGCCATGATTTTTGATTCTGTTTTAGGAGTTTCTTGATGATATTGACTAAGCTTTTGTTAGAGGATTCAGCTAACCCATTACCCTGAGGGTAATAAGCTCTGGCATGTCCTAGTGTGATGTGATATTTATGACAAAAGTCAAGCATATTTTTGGATGAAAAGGCAGAAGAATTATCTGTGGTGATCTTTCTGGGGCAACCAAATCTATACAGGATGCTTGTCTCGAGAAATTTGATAATGACTAAATTAGTGGCATTTCTAGAGGGGATGGCATCTATCCACTTGGTAAAGTAATTAGTGGCGGTGAGGATCCACTTGTGTTTTTCAGATGAGGTGGGGTGAATTTATCCAATGAAGTCTAAACCCCATTGTTGAAAATTAGCTTCAACAGTAATGGGATGTAAAGGTAAAGGTAAGAGTTTTCTGTTGCCATCAAAGATTTGGCATTTATGGTAAGTCATGACTAGTTTGTGGGTATCAAGGAAAAGGGTGAGCCAATAGTAGCTCGCTCTAAGGATTTTTTTGGCTATGGTTTTCCAGTAAAGATGGCCTCCACACTCTCCTTCATGCAGTTCATGCATGATCTTACCTGCATCATCCTCGAGCAAACATTTAAGTAGTATACCAACAGGATTTTTCCAATATAATATCCCATCTAAACTCAAAAACTTCAAAGCTTTTTGTTTTAAGAATCTAGCTTTTGTATTTGATAATGTATGGGGAGCATTAAGATATGAAAGAACATAGAGAATATCAGCATACCAAGATGAATTCAGAAATGCTTCTTCAACATGGGGAGCAGGACATTCTTCGTGTTATTATAAAACATCAACCATGTTCATATCTAAAACCTTGAAATTTGACTCAGCCATAAGTTTTGCAAGGTATTTTCCCTTAACCAGTCTTGCGGGCCTAATTTCTATGTCATATTCTAATATAATGGAAATCCACTTTCTTCTTTTACTATCAGGGTCCTGATTTAAAATTTCCTTGACAACCGAGTGTGGGACAAAAGCAATGATATGAAAATGTAGGATATATACTCTAAAAAATTTCAATGCTTTGATCATGGAAAAGGCTTGTTTCTCCATGATGTTGTATTTTAAAGGAGCATCTCTAAGGGAATTAATGAAAAATGCTATGGGTTGTTCTTGTCCCATGATGTTCTTTTGCAGTAATACTATAGCAATTGTATGTTTAGAGGCAAATGAGAAAATATAGAAGTCTTTGGTAAAATTGGGACTGATCAAAATTGGTGTTTGAGTGAGGGATAATTTGACCTAATCGAAGGATTGTTTGACCTCTAAGGTCCATTTAACCCCTATCTCTTTTTTGAGCATGTTTGTAATATTTCTCAAAAGTTTGGCACGGTTAAGGATGAATCTCCTTAGAAAGTTTATCTTCCCAATGAAAGACTATATCTCTTTAATGTTTCTAGGATGGCTGATTTGTAATATGCCCTCAATCCTTTTAGGGTCTATTTTTATTCCTTATTCTGAGATGATGTGACCTAGTAGTTTTCTTTCCTGGAGACCGAACAATGTTTTCTTAGGATTCAAGGAAAGGCCATATTTTCTAGATTTTTCAAAAACTTTCCTTAAGTGGACTAAGTGTTTTTCATCAGTCTCAGAGTAAACAGTGATCTCATCAAGGTAAATGACTATGAAGTAGCCTATGTCTTCGGAGAAAGCTATATCCATGGCCCTTTGGAAAGTGGCCCCCACATTCATCAATCTGAATGGAATTTTAACATACATGAATGTACCCCAAGGGGTAGCGAAAGTAGTTTTATGTTGATCACTTGGGAACACTAATACCTGGTTGTTGCCAGAAAAACCATCAAGTAAAGAGATCCTCTTAGAACCAACCACCCTTTGAATAATGTGATCCATCTTAGGCAATGGGTAGTTATCCTTTAAGGAGGCTCTGTTCAGATTTCTAAAGTCAATGCGAAGTCTAATCTCCCTGGTTTTCTTCCTAACTGATACAAGGTTTGAAACCCACTCTGAGTATCTAAGGGAAACTATGATCCCAGCATCATACATCTTTCTAATATTGTTCTTGACTAAAGGTAATAGAACATGGCTAATTCTTCTCAATTTTTGTTTGAACGGTTTCGCATTCTCTTTAAGAGGAATTTTATGTTGAATAATTCTTGTGTCATATGATTTAAATCCTCATATCCCCATGCAAAAAAATCTCTAAATTCTTGGAAAAGTTCAATATATCTTTGTTTTATGTGAGGAAGAGTTCTAGAGAGTTTGATCATTTTTAGTTCCTTTGGGCACCCAATGTTACATTCCTCTATATCATTTTCTATGGATTCCATTTTTGGTTTCTTAGCTACATCATTAAAGTCAAAAATTTCTTCTAATGGTGTCGGCCCTCTTGGTAAGCTATCATCGTTGCACTCTAAAACCTAAAGGTCCATTCAGTCTGGATCCTCAAAGACTTCTACCTCATGAGGAGGTGTAAGCAGGTTTATATCAACAAAAGGTGGTAGCTCTGTTTCTGAGATCCTCTCTTTTGTACAAATATCTTCCTTATGCTTTAGATTTGGTTTTGTCAATGTAAATTCATTCCTAGATTGCAAAAAATCATCAAATTTTTCATCACCCTCAAACACTTGCCAATAGTCAATGTTATTGGGAAATGTAGGTTGGTGTTTGACTTTGATAGTGTATTGTTCACTTGCAAGTGGTATTTGACAGTTGCTAGCAGCAAAGGCAAGCTCGTTTGCAAGACTATTTTGAGCTCTAGGAATGTAAACTAGCTCATATTTCTCAAAGGTTTTGAGGAGATCCAAAGATAAATTTCGATATTCTCTTAGTCGTGGATTCTTAGCTGAATACTCAACTCTGATCTATTTAATGATTAGTTCGGAATCTCCTCGAGCAAATATTTTCTTAGCTCCTAAGGATTTGAGCAGGTGTAAGCCAAGGAGTAGAGAATCATACTCTGCAATGTTATTAGTACACTGAAAGTCTAGTTTGTAAGAATGGCCCTCATTAGTGTTATGTATCCAAACACCAACCCCTAATCCAGCTTTGCCACAAGATCCATTAAAGGTCATGTTCCATAGTTTTTCTA
This sequence comes from Pinus albicaulis, assembly GCA_034641835.2. NCBI lineage: Eukaryota > Viridiplantae > Streptophyta > Pinopsida > Pinales > Pinaceae > Pinus > Pinus albicaulis. Next base: position 353,792,670 of record CM076569.1, read on the forward strand.
TTTCACCACTTTGTTGTTTTTCGGGGCTGCTAGATTTTGGGATGATATGTTCTTCAGTTGAGGGTATGCTTGGCTGTTCTGGTGGAACTATATCTTTGTTATTTTCACTCACTTGTTCATTAATTTCATTTTCATTATAGAAGATGAATGAATTCAAGTTTGAATGAATAGAATAGACAGGCGTGTTGTTTTCCCTATCTAAGTTACTCACTGTATACTCTATGTGTGACTCTTGGTAAAGTTTTCTTGTTTGATTGAAAACAGGGATAATAGCATAGGAAATATCAAGTTGAAGGTTTCCCTGAATTTTGGCTCCCCAAGATCTAGACAAAAGCATGCCATACTTAGGGGGAATTTCCGCCACTACTATGTCAATGACAAGACTTTTAGCAGGAATCGGTGGTAAATTAACACAAAGATATTTGATTAGGCACAAACACTTAACCCTACTTGAATCAAATGAGTACAAGTCTTTTTAGGGTTTAGTGATTTCCAGGCCTAAGCTCTCCATCACTATTTTAGGAATGAGGTTGTGTGAGGCTCCAGATTCTAGCATAGTATTGTGTAGTATTTTGTCGTGTATGTTGAAACTGATATAGAAAGGAGGGACAACTCATTCTTGATACTTTCCTTCAACCTTAGGTCCAAATAACAATTCAGGACCATCATCAGTTAAATTTAGCATGTCAATATTATTTCCTAAGTTTAAGACCTTCAGTACTTGGGACTTATACACTCCTTGGGTCACTCATTCAGTCAAAGGCATGGTTATCTTAATTTTAGCGATCTCCCCTTCAAACCTGAAAGGGACTTTGGTTTTAGACATACTTGCATAAGTTTTGTCTACCACAACCTTCTCGATAAGCTTGATTTGCTGATTTTGATCAGGGGTTTTAGATAACAAAAGAAATTTAGGGCCACTAGTAGAGGTACTAGGGCAGCTTGTGTCACTACTTTGCTGGCTGATTTTTTCTTTGTTTGGGTCAGTTTTCTTAGTTATGATATTTATATTGTCTGAAGTTACCTTAGGACTATTTAAAGGAGTTTTCTTAGCAGCAGTATCAATTGGGTGTTTCTTTGAGGCTACTTGGTTTCTTTTATTCTTTAGGTCATATTGCCTATGGACTTCCATAACAACATTTTCCAGTCCCGATTGGTAATCTTCATAGTTTTCACCATCAGTTTCAGTTTGATCAAAAGAAAAAAGAACTTGGTCTTCTTCTGTGAGAAAATATTCATTTTCATTATCATAGCTTATTAGGTTTACATTGTTCTCTTCAGGTTCTATAATTTCTCCTTCTTCATCTACATAGTTTTTTTGGAAGGGAGGTCTAATTTGTTGGTCATTTTCCTTTTGTTTGATTTGGGGAGTATCAGTTCTGAAGTTTTGAGTTCTGTTTTGGTTTTTGGAATTGTTTTGATTGTCCCTAGGCGGTTCCCTTTCATTTAGATTTATATTTTCTATCATTCTCTCCACAGTCCTCATTAGGTTGTCTATTTTGGTATCAGAGGAGCTGGTTGAGGGCATGATTTCATCTTTGTAGGTTACTCTCCTTTATGATTTTAGCATGGCTCTTTTTTCAATCAAGTTCACTTCTCCACTAATAGCTGCTTTGTGCATTTCTTCTAAGGTTTCAAGGTCCCTTTCTCTTATTTGGAAATCCATGTATGGGTCAAAACCTTCAGGGAATTTCACTAGTGCTAGGCCTTGTGAAGGTTTCATGTGAGGTGGGAGAGCATTATACACACTGTTAAACCTGGTGCAATAGTCTTGCACACTTTCTCCTACATTGATTTTAATATTTTTATATTCAGATAGGATTTGGAGGGGTTTTTTCTTGATTTACCACTTGTTTATAAAAGTTTGGTAGAGGAAAGGGAGGTCATGTATTGAATTAGGAGTTAATGCTTTGAACCATTTTTTGGCGTCTCCTCCTAGTCTTTGTGCAAATATTCTCATCTTAATGGTTTCTTCCTCTATCTCCATGTAATCAAAAGCATCATTGATTCTATCTACATGTTGTTGGGTAGTGATGGATTCAACCCCTATGAAATGAGGAATCTTAGACTAATAGTCATTCGACAAAGGTACTAGAGGTTGAGGTAAGGCCAAGGGTGCATACCAAGATGCCATGATGGGAGCTAATGGGGGATTTAAAAGAGGTGTGTTTGTGATAGGGGGTGTATGATGAAGTGGAGTGGTTTGCACAGTTGGGGTATGGATGGGTGTGGTGGAATTACTTGGACCAACAAATGGATTTTGAGTAGTCATGGTATGGAAAGAGTTGAAGTGATGGAGAAGCTGAAAGTCAGGTGGTGTAGAAGGAGAGGCTTCTCTACTCAGACTCTGGTGCAAATCTAAGGGTTAAAGGTCAGTTTGGTCAATATCAGTTTTAGACCTATTTCTGAAGAAGTTCCTAGTATGGTGCAAGTCAAACTGGGGATCTTCCAAAGCTGTAACGTGCTTAGGTACATAGCTTGTTCTATGGATGGTCCTAACAGTGTTTAAGCCTCTATATCTATAAGTTTGCCACAAAATATTCTCTGGGTCATCAACTATGTTGGGAGGGTTTGGGTCTGGATGAGATCTGGTACTGATCCTATGTGAAGCCAGATTTCAAATTTCAAAATTTAGAGAGGGTGCAAGTGTTAGGACTGTTTTGTTAAGGCTAGCCACTCTTAATGCTTGGTACTTATTGCAGTATATGGATGGGTTCATAAGCTTCTTAGGGTCGGTGTAAAAAAAATCTGGGAATTCAAATGAGTGCAAATGAAGTAATAGGCCTACTGGAGGCTGGTGGAGTCACTAGGTGGAAATTTTTAGCTGTTTTGAAGGTAAAGAAGTATTATGGTCCACCACCAATAACTAACAAGAAACCAATCTAAGGGTGTTTTGGGGTTTTCTGAGTCTTTTAAAGTTTGTGAGAGTGTCCTATAGTTGAGTCATCATTTTTCCAGGATGATAAAAAAAATAGAGTCTAATCTTTAGCTGATAGTGTGTGATTTTAAGGATTTGATGAGGGTATATAGAGTCCTAAGGTTTACTTAGTTTTTCACTAACTCAGAAGGTCCATCATGCTCACCATTGGGTTAGTGTGGTGATGAGGTAGCAGATAAGCCACTAGATACTATTAGTCAATTTTTTAAGCTCAATAGAAGGTTGAAATGAGTGCAGAGGATTTTTCTAGGAAACTATATACTCATAAGGTCCCACCGTGATCACCAGGATGTTAGTGTGGCAATGACGTGGTAGATTCACTATATTTTCTAAGTCAAACTTAGGATCTAAAGAGTCTTAACAGGTATTCAAGTAACTACTAACTCAGAAGGTCCCACCGTGATCGCCAGAATGTTAGTGTGGCGATGAGGTGGTAGATTCACTAGATTTTCAAAGTCAAACTTAGGATCTAAAGAGTCCTAAGAGGTATTCAAGTAACTATTAACTCGGAAGGTCCCACCGTGATAGCCAGAATGTTAGGGTCCCATGATTTGTCAGACTGGTAGACCAAATGACAGGGTAACATGGAACCAAGCTTTAGACTTTGAGAACGTAGCCTTCCTAGACTCAGAAAGGGATCTCTCTATTGGGTGCAAAGGATGTGTTATTTTTGCTCTAGGGTTTTGATTTTAGGCTACTTGTGAGGTGTAGGTTTATTGATTGTTTGGATGGGTAAGATGGTCAAGTGTAATAGGAGGAGTGAAAGGATGTCAAAGCCATTGGGCTATGGAATTGAGTGAAAGTACAAAGTGTCTAAATAATTAACCAGAGTGTGTTGCAGGGCCGATTTAGCAAGGTTAATGGATCCTTAAGGTGATGTATGAGGTGTAGTGAACACCATGTTTGGGAAAAGCTAAGAGAGCTTAAACATATATAGTTAAAAGTTACAAATCATGAGGTAGAGAAAACCATTAAGGTCAATGAACACTACTTAAACTGATAAACATCCAAGATAAACATTCCAGTGAAACATAGAGAGCATAAGAGCTTCTAACTTTAGAAATTCACCTTCAGATTTTGGGAAAACATGTAAGATAAAACAAATAACTCAATTTATGAAGAGAGAACTCGAAAAAATCATATATCAAGCTATTGAGAACTCTGAAACAAGTTGGTAACCATGGACAAAGGGCAAGATCGAATGAGACCTCTTTGACTTAACCTAGTAATCAATATTCCACAGAATATTCCACAAAAAGGATTCAAGATAGGGTTTTGAAAGTTTCAAATAAGGCATACCATGAATCATAATTGTAAACTAGCATACTAACCATACATGAAACAAGAACAAGTTTTGGTGGACCTAAGGAGAAATCAATAATTCCTTAAGATGTCCAAAAGAATAAAACATCAAAGCTATTACAAACAGGAGGACTGAGGTGCCTCAAAGAGCATGTCTCAACCTATAATTTTCTGATTTATAGCAACCAAGAAGAATGAAACATAATGAAAAAAAGAAAACAATAACAAGTTAAGAAGACATCACCATACACCAAGCTAATGAATCCTACAAACAAGCTTCTCCATCATCAAGCCAAACAAGCCATTCATCCACTTCAAAAAACCAATTTCTTCTCCAAGCTCATAAAACAATGTATATTGCTCTTCAAGCTTATCAAATGCCAACAAAATACATAGGGGCCTCATGCTCTATTTATGGAGCAAATGAGGACTAAAACCCTAAATGTGGTAGGAAAATGTCAAATATAGTCATAAATATCATTTATGCCCAAGAGACCATGGAAGGCCCAAGGCACATAATATCCGAAGAAATAAATGATAAAATACCTATTTGCACCTAATTCTAGCTTAATTTGCCTCAAAAAAATAAAAAATATCTATTTTCAATAAATGAGTGTGTTTTGTTGAATTTTGGTCCAAAAAACACTAGGCAGCCTCTGTGCGCAGCACCACTTTAGCAAAAAATAGGGTCTCTTGCAGCTAAGTTTTGGACCCCTTTCTGACACTGGATTTGGCTCTGTGATGGCTCATTGGAAAGAATGATGAGTCTAATTTCCAGAAATTTTTTATTTTTGCTTATTGGATGCCATTTACCATTCCAAAAATCAAATCTCCCATCACTTCTCTGTGCGCAGAGCCTGGTCCGAAAATGAGGCAAAAAGGTCAAAGTTTTTATGTTTTTTGACCTTTTGAGGGGGTAAAAATGATCCAAATGATCTAAAAATTGGTGAGAAGACTACTGGTGATGTGAAAAATCCAAAAATGAAAACTTTGAGAGCTGAGGATGCACCAATTTTCTGCGTAGCACCTAGGGTTCTATGCATAGAGGGATCAAAATTTGGAAAAAACAAAAAGTTGTCCAATTTTCCTCAAAATTTGTGGAGATGTCCCTAAAGAAGTATTGGACATGTGTTGAGAAGCCTCAGCCAAAAATCCAAGGCTGTCATGCACTTTTTCTCTTTTTAGGTCTTCTAGCTCCATAAGGGCATTCTTCAGTTTGGCACAAGCAAGCATTTTTTTCCTTGCATTGTGCTTGGTCATTTTCTTTTGTAGGGTAAGGCCTCTCTTTACCTCCTTGAAATTCTTATGCTCTTCTTTGTAATAGTGGATGACACGTTGTGCCATCTCCAAGTCTCTTTCCCACTCCTGAAACTGTGCATCCTTCTCCAAGAGAAGAAATCTTGTTCCCACCTCCTTGTCCTCATTGTCACTGCCTAGATCAATGAATTAATGCCCTTGAGAAGTCCTCTTGATCCTTTTGCTTCTCCTTAACTTTACCTATTTCTCATCTTTGTCCATAATTTCCTTGCCTTTGTCTTTTTTCTTGATAGCTGGAGGAGAGATGGCCCCTTTCCTTTTTGAGGCAGCAAACACATCTCTTTTGCCTCTGTGGTAGGTGCATGTGAGAGGAGTGATGAGGGTGCCTTGATCCTTGGTGAAGTCACAATCCTTTTCGTCTTTGTCATGTATTTCATGAGTCACTTCATGCTCTATTGGGTCACTGATTTCTTGACCTTTAGCCTCATCATTACACTTAAGCAAACTCCTCAAAACTTAATTTGTCATCCTAGGGGATTCATAAACTTAGAGACGAAGCACAGGCAATGCCAAAGATGGTATGAACCTTCTAATGTAAATCCCTACTTTCTTCAAAGGAAATATTGCATAATCAAATCAAAAGAGAGGAAGACAACTTGAACCATAAAAAATAGTCTAAGAATGGAACGAGGAAATATGCATTTGCAAGAGAGAATTAAAGATAAAAGGGAAATCACTCCCACTAATGGTTTTTTAATTTACTGAGTGTGTATTTTCTCTTAGCAGAGACACTTTAGCAGTCTCGTTAGATGGGTCATTAAACCTACTTCTTTGAATATTTCCTTCTTGCATTAATCTATCCTGCACTAGTGCTTGCGCTAGTGCAGGATCATAGATTTTATATAGAAGGTATAAATAGTGTCTTTTACTAAAGACTTTTTACTTCATGCAAGGGCTTAAACTGTTCAAGGTTCAGAGCACTCAGATCTCATGGCAAGAAACTAGTTCTTGTACTGGATCAGAGCTTCTTACACTTAATATTTAATCCTTAAAATGAGTGTTCAATTATTGCAAGTGCTATCTTTCTATCAAATCAAATTGCACACATAAAAGTGAATGTTTCTAATTTTAACAAAATGCAGAAGTAAAGAAACAATCATTTATCTTGTCATAAGCATTTAGAGAAAGAAAGAAAGCCGCGGAAAGTAAATTAAGAAAACTTGTTGCATCACACCAACGTGCACTCGTGCAGTTTCATTTCTCCTGCTTGTACCACATGGTGGAAAACCAAATAAACAGAATTGCAGGAAAAATAAATATCACACCAACATGCACTAGTGCAGGTTTTCTTTTCCTACTTGTACCAAGCGGGGAAATCCAATATGAAATTAAATGTAGAAAAGTAAATTGCAGGGAAAGAAAATGTAACTACTTCACACGATGGATCTGTTTCCAATAAGACAGGAACACATGTGCTGAAAGTTAAATCCCACTGTAATAATTTAAACACACATTACAGGAAACAGAAAATAGGGTAAACGTTCTGGGTTGGCTGGGCCCTAGCCAACAAGCATGTTTCCCTTTCTAAGTTAAAACGCTGCTCAGTAAACCAGTTAATTCATCAACTTAAAAATAGAAAAATAATTTCTGAAACATGAGGCGGAAAAACCTTTTATTAATTCATTGAGGTGAATACATGTGTTGATACAATGTCCAACCCAGATTCGAGTGATAACAAAAGATCGGTTACCGCCTATCAACTTCGCTCTAAAGATTCTGCTCCAAAGTCCCCCCCAGGTTCTATTTACACTTTACATTATATAGATCTATTGGCCGAAGGCCAAAACAGATCGTTCAACTGATTCATAACAAAATGCAGAATTTAGTCTCGACCTTCAAGATAAGAAGGTGTTGCGAAACTGGCCGTAGCTAACCAGCTTTCGCCCTTCACAGATTAGTCTCGACTACTTTTGAATCATTCACTGTCATGGCTGAAATGGCTCAAGATGAGGTGGTGATCGAGGAGGTTTGGATCTGCCACAAAGATCTGTTGTGCTGGAAATAGTGCAAGATCTAATCCTGCACTAAGATCAACAGTCACGATAAGAACTTTAACCATCAAATAACCTTTGGAGATATCGATTAGTTACAAAAGTGATTTAGAAAGAAGAAATCATGTAATAAATATTTAATTAATGCTAAATTGAATTAAAACATGAAGGATAAAGGTTTATACGAAATGTGTCACCATGCTTGGACTGGTGCAAGATGAGGGTGCATAAAGGAGGTGAAACAGAGGTAAATGGTTACAATTTAGGAAGGGAAAAATAGTAAAAAGAGAGAAAATTAGGGGGTTAACATCCTCCCATCCCTAAGTTGTTGTGTGTCCTCACACAACTCTTTACCTCTGCAAAAAAAAATTCAAAATTTTGAGTGTTTCAACTCACTCCTGCTCCGACATACTATCATCAATCTGCATTGTTTCAGACTTCGTCTTTTTTCTGCTCTTCAATTTCTTCATCACCTTTTTAAGTCACATGAAACATTGCAAAGCACGGTATTTCCATACCCTGACTTCTCCTTTCTTCTTCTAAATCTCTGCCATGAATTCTTCTTTATTCTGTTCTTTTTCCTCCTGTGTTTTAGCTATGAGCTACTCTAAGTTTTGTACTTGAAGCTCTAGCTCAAGTATCTGAGCAGTAGAGGCTGCCGAATCTTCTTCTGTTCTGAGAAGGGCTGTATCTTCTTCAGGGACCTCAGTATCCCTCGGGATTTTAGTGAGCATTTCTTCCTCTTCTGGTTCTTCTTCTTCTTCTAACTCTTCCAGTTCTTCTTCTTCGTCGTGCTCTTCCAGTTCTTCTTCTTCTCCTTCTACTTCTTCCGATTCTTCTTCTTATTCTACTAGTTCTTATGGTTCTTCTTCGTCTTCTATCTCTTCCAGTTATTCTTCTTCTTCTTGTTATTCTGGTTCTTCTTCTTCCTATGTCGGTTCTTCCTCTTCCTATTCCGGCTCTTTTTCTTCTTGTGCAGGATCTTCTTGTACTGGTTCTTCTTGCACTGGTTAGTCTTGCACTGGTGCAAGAGGGGATTCAATGTTCTACGTGGATTGTGGTTTTGCATTAAGTTTGTCATTATTTTTCTGGGCCTTAATAAAATCAGCCAACAGAGTGTCATCTCCAACTTCCACAGATGTTGCTGCATCTGCAAGAACTGATAGCAAATCATCTTCTTTAGGGGTCTGTTCATGCACTAGTGGCATCGACGGAGTTTCTTCAACAGGTGTACCCACTGTCTTCTGTTTCTTTGGAGATGGGCCCTTTTCTTATGCTAATTTCCTGGTTCATTTCCTTCTTGCACTGGTACAAGAATAATTTCTCTTTACAGTTGGACCCTTTCTTGTGCTGGCGGGGGTCTCTGTTTTATTTTCAGTAACTATCTTCTTTCCTGCAGAGGGATTTTTATCTAGCTGCTTCAACAACTCCTTCCAGGTCATGCCCTTAATTTCCAATTGTTTCTGGACCAAGATTTTGATTAGGCTATGGTGATACAATTTCTTATCGCCTAGGTCCGCCCATGTGCCCTGCACAGTCTTGGCCATCTTTTCTAAATTCTTAAGAAAAAAATAAGTAAAATCCATCTGCCACCGGACGTGCCAACTAGGTTTAAAGTGTTGCAGCATCCTGAAATGATACACGAAGGTGAGAGAGTACCTTCCCACGCAATTCATGAAATTCTGGAGGATAAAACGAAGGTCCTGCCATTGTCCCAGTAGGGCGCTACATGGAACTCCTTTCTTCCAATTTACCTTCATATTCTTATCAACAAGGAAACACTACTAGTGCTTCCTCTAGAGCTTATGATTTTTGAAGTACTTCTCACCAATGTTTCACAAACCCATTTCTGCTGCTATTGATTTTTCCGTGACTTTGAATTTCAGGGGCCCAATCATTAAACGATCGTTTTTAAAAATCTGTGCAAACTTTAGGGCCACTTCATTGTTGTTCCCGTCAAATTTATGAAAAAACAGAAAAAATATTGAGTCTCGCAACAGTGCAAGACTATTGCAAAACTCAGTGGTTTTTTCTACCTCATTGAGGGAGGAAGGTTCACATCAAATAGGCGGCATCTCTACTTAACAATTATGAACAGTCCAAAAATTGCATGCAATACCGAAAAATTTGGCTCTTTATAGATAGGGATCCAACTGTCCACCATCCCTTCTGTCTTATCACCGATCCATCCCACCAAAATAGCCGTAGATTCGTGGCATGCTTTGAATCGTGCAGAATTGGTAGTTGCGGCGGATTTTTTAATGGCTAAGTGAGGTAATCATCATAAGTGAAGGACGTTTGGGATCATGGCATAAAGGGTAATTATATCCGAGCAACGGTTAAACAGTTCTGCACTCCTTCATAATTCAAAATTTTTATCATTTATTAAAAAAATGATCATGATTGTTAACTAAAAACACTTTGTACTTCAAATAATTTTCTCCTAGTTAATATGATAGCATAAGTACTCATCAAATAAGTGAAAAAGGCTGCTTGTAAAATTTTATGATGACCGCTTCCGATGACATATGCTTATGAAACTATACTCTACTTCTGTCAAGTTGCATGCTTGCATAGATCTGTTTACACCACTTACTCTGTTGTTCACTGGTACCATTCTACTTATATTATTATATAGGACGATATGCTTGCACTAGTGCAAGCATATTGTCTAAGAAAAATAGAGAATTTAAGTAAAATATAGGCTGGACTTCTAATATAGCTTCCTTAACTAATACTGAAATTTTGCTTCGCCCTTTCTTGATGTTTCAGAGCATCTTTTTGCTCTTTATTTATGAGATCCTGCAATGAATTCATGAGGGAACAAAGAAGTGGGAAAGGTGAAAATTTCAGAATGGGAAGGAATTTTGTTACAGGGATTCCAGGAATAGTACCACAAGAGGGGATAAATAGAAGTGTGATAGGGGAAAAAATTCAAGGGTAAAGTGGGATCTTCATGAAGTGGGTAGGGTAAATTCAAAAGAATGTGGGAAGGTTAATCATTCGGGGATTTAAAGAAGAAAACTAAGGTAATATTACGAAGTGGGATATGAAGAAAGGTAAAAAAAAAATCTGGAAGGTTTGCCTGCACTGGTGCAAGGAAAAAATAACTGCAGCTAGAATTAAGTGATACTTGAATAAAAATATCCATGCTAATTACCCCAATGTATAAAGGTTGGTCCGGTTGAACCTGCTTTTACTCGGTGGTCGCTAGCATATCTAAAGATCAAGCAACATTCTCTTTTTATTAGAAATTTTTGATCTTCCTACCAACAAGCTGGTTTTCAGGTTGACCCTTCTGCAATCATGTCAACGAACTGGTTTTAACAATTAAAGGAAAATATTTATTTATTTATTTATTTCTTTATTAAATTTATTTTTTCTTTGAGAAGAACAAGAATTCATGTTTTCAAAAGGCTGGTATTACCAGTCGCCACTACCGTCCCAAATTGCTGTTGGACTTGCTATGTAAAATCTTTCTTGGCAAGTGGTTGAAAATACTTCTTTAATCTATGTCCATTTACCAAGAATACTGAATTTTTTCCATCAATAGTTTTGACTTCTACTGCTCCATTCTCGAATACTCAGATCACTTCATAAGGTCCCATCCAACATGTATGGAACTTCTCTTTAAAAATTTTAAATCTAGAATCATAAAGGAGTACCCAATCACCTGGTTGGAACTTCTTTTTATGAATAGTCTTGTCATGCCACTTTTTTCATTGCTTCTGAACATCATTTCTACGAAATTCATCTAACTCATTTAATTGGAGAAGACGTTGTTGTTGTGCCTTAGAGAGATCTAGTCTTAATTTAACTGCATTTCTGAAGGTTTTGATTTGGAACTCAATTGGTAACAGAACTTGTTTTCCATATACCAGCTCATATGGTGTATGTCCCGTGCTATTTCTCCAAGTAGTTCTATATGCCCACAAGGGTTTTGGTAATATTTCAGCCCATTATTTCCGATGCATATTGACTGTTTTTGTAAGAATGGAATCAATCACTTTGTTTGTAGATTCCACCTGGCCATTTGCTTGCGGGTGATATGGCGTGGATTTCCTGTGCCAGATATTGTATTGTTCCATCACACCCTATACTAGATTAGAAATAAACTCCAGACCATTTCCAGAAACAATTTCTCTAAGCACACCAAATATAGTAAAGATTTCAGTAAAAATAAAATCAACAACAACTTTTTCTGTAGCAAAAGAAACAGCTTTAGCTTCTACCCATTTTGTAACGAAATCTGTACAAACCAAAATATGCTTTTTACTTAAAGATGTTGGATTTATTGGCCTTATAGAATCAATAGCCCATTTTTCAAATGCCTCAATCATAACTTTGGGGCATAAAGGCATTTCATTGGTTTTTTTAGGCTGGCCCATTCGTTGACAACTATCACATCGCCTAACATACTATTTGGCATCCTTAAACAAGGAAGGCCAAAATTAACCAGCACGCAATACTTTATATGCAGTTTGCTTATCAGCGAAGTGGCCTCCACAAGTTTCATCATGAGAAGATTTCAATATGTCAAACACTTCCTCCTCTCTTACACATCTACGGATAATCAAATCTGGACCAGTGTAAAAGAGATCTCCTTGAATCTAGGAATATGCAGCACTTTTCGGAATAATATTCCTCTTTTCACGAGCGGACAAGTGAGGTGGTGTTTTTCTGATGACCAAATAATTAGCAATGTCAGCAAACCACAGAGAATATGTTGACATAGAGAAAATATGTTCATCTGGAAAATCATCACTAACAGGAGTTACTTCACCAGGATTATCTAATCTAGAAAGAAAATCTGCCACAACATTAGATTTCCCTGGTCTATCAACAATAGTAACATTAAACTCCTGCAACAATAGCAACCGCCTAGTCACTCTACCGCTTTTCAATGGTTTGTTCATCAAATATCTAATCACGGAATGATCAGTATGTACAAATACTTCATATCCTGTAATATAGTGCTTGAACTTATTAATTGCAAAAATCACCGCTAAAAACTCTTTCTTCGTAACTGTATAATTCAATTCAACATAAGTCAAATTCTTACTAATATAATAAATAGCATAGGATTTATTATTTTTATCTTGTCCTAAAGCTGCGCCAATAGCCAAATATGAAGCATCAAAGGAAATGTGAAAAGGCAGGGACCAGCTTGGACCTCGCAAAACTAGTGCCTGCACCAACTTTTCCTTCAATGTTTCAAAAGACTGTTGGCAAGCTGTGGACCAAGAAAATTCACTATCCTTAACTAGAAGTCGGAAAAGAGGAGTAGCTATCTTTGAAAAAAATTCAATGAATCTTCTATAGTAACTAGCATGTCCTAAAAAACTTCTTACTTCCCTTCGAGTTTTTGGTGCAGGAAGATGCAAAATGATTTCAATCTTTGCCGGATCAACCTGGATACCTTTGTCAGAAATCAAATGGCCAAGCACCACTCTTGATTTGCACATTAATCTAAATTTCTTGTCACTCAAAGCAAGATGGGCTTCTTGACAATGAAGAAGGAATTTCTCCAAATTTTTGAGAGCTTCCTGAAAAGAATCACCAAACACAGAAAAGTCATCCATATAAATTTCTACAAATTCTAGATCAGCAAAAATGGTTAGGACTACCCTTTGAAAGGTAGCCGGGGCATTACATAAAGCATAGGGAAGCACTTTATAAGAAAATGTCCCTCATGGACATGTAAAAGTAGTTTTATCCTGATCTTCGGGTGCAATCTGTATCTGGTTATAACCACTGAAGCCATCCAAAAAAGAGAAATATTTATTTCCTGCAAGGGTATCAAGCACCTGGTCAATGAAAGGGAGAGGGAAGTAATATTTAATAGTGGCTTTATTCAATTCTCGATAATAAATACAAATACGCCATCTTCCATCTTTCTTAGGTATAAGAACTAATGGAGAGACCCACTGACTATCGGAAATAGGATAGATAAAACTGACATCTAAGAGTTTCTGGACTTCTTCCTTCACAATATCTCTTAGAGCTGGATTCATTTGCCTTTGGGGTTGTCAAACAGGTCGGGTTCCTTCCTGAATATAGATATGATGAGTACAAGTTTTAGGAGGGATACCCTTCTTATCTTCATATCCCCAAGCAAAGGTGCTCAGATGGTTTTGCAACAAATTCAGAAGTTGCTCCTGCTGAGATGAGTCCAAATCTGAACTGATATGCAAGATTTACCAAGGCTAATATCAACAAGAGTAGTATCAGGCTTAGGAGTACCCAAGGGAGTGGTCAAATGCAGTGGTACAAGAGAATAAGAATCATGATTTTCTTGAAAATCTAGGTTGAAAATTTGGCTCAAAGGCTCAAAGTTAGGCATAGTGTCTAGATTGTTTAGAAAATATTAAATCTCATCTTCTTGTGAAGACCCAGTATAATGATGGATAAGATAAATAGACTGAGTCTCCTCATCACTGCTTTGATCCAACCATAAAGTATCTCGAAGGTCCTAAATGGATCTGGCAGGGGGGTATCAGGTAACTTTCTTCCTAGAATCTCCATGTGAAATATACATATCACCTAAACGACATCCAATATATGCATCAGTCGTAGCAAGCCATGGTCGACCCAAGATCAAGGGATGTCCTCCTATTGGGTTCTTTAGCTCAAGCACAATGAGATCAGCAGGATATTCCCAAGAATCTAATGAGATAATTACATCGTCCAATACTCCTTCTGGCTTAATTTTATATCTATCTGCTAATTCAAGCACAGTGGGAGTAGGGCGAAGATGAGATAACCAAAGTTGATCCATGGTTTGCTTATTCATGACATTAATGGCTGCCCCTAGGTTTATAAGAAAATTAGAGATAAGGAAATTACCAATCTGAACTGAGACAATAGGGTTTCCGGGATCAATATATTTTTCCACAGACACACATCCTGTCATCAACTCTACTGCCCTACCAACAAATTGAATGGTTTGGGCTTCCAATCTCTCCCTCCCAAGTTTCTTGAGACAGAGTTCCTTAATGATCTTGGTACAAATGGGGATCTTTTTGATGGCTTGAAGCAAAGGTATCTTAATGAAAATATTCTGAAGCTCAGATGCCGAACTAGTCTCAGAAATAGGCTCACTCCTTTCCATTACTAGCTTCTCTGGGAAGGTAGGTTGTTTGGAAGAAGATGGAAAGGGTTCAAAGGGTAAGGGCTACTTAGTGACAACTTTTGGAGAATGGTTAAGAGTTTCCTCTTCTCCTTTCTCTTCAACGATCACCATAAGTTGCTTCTGACTTTTTGATGTTACAGTCCTTCCTGATCTTAATTGAATATCATGAACCCTAACTAGAATAGACTAGTATTCGAATGATAAAGGTGGGTTTGTTACATATATCATTTGCACTACTTTATTATTATTAGGATTGGGCATAGTTTGAGCAAGCAACTAGGGAGGTCGAAAGGGTTGAGGTAAAGGCAATGGTGGAATGGACTGACTCGGAAGTTGAGGTATTTAATAAGGTGCATGTGTAGATGGATATGACTACATAGGTGCCTGGTTGTTAGGTCCATATATCACTAGTATAGCCCCTTATTATTGTTAGTGTAAACCCCTTATTGTTAGTATTGTACCCTTGTAACCCCCATTTTGTTATTATTGTGCCCTTAAATTATTATTGTTAGGTCGGCTAGGATTACATTGTGGCCCACTAGGATTACATTATGGCCCCATGGACTCCTATATATAGAAAGGAGGTTTTGTAAATTGTATCATCCAAGAATTGTTCATTTATGTAGTGTATTGGAGGTTGCCCCCTCGAAGTGGCTCATTTCTAAGGCGTTGATATCTCTTTTCTTCTCTTTTTGGAGCTGGTTACACAACATTTGGTATTAGAGGTTTGGATTCTAGGGTTTCGCTGCTCCAAACAGGTCATCGTGGAATTTTCGCTATAAATTTTTTATGAGTTTTATTTGAGGCCACCAGGGTAATAGGCAAAGAAATCACAGGAATATTATAAAATATCAGAGTTTTTGTTCATAACCATTTAAATTCTGATACATGGAAGTCAGGTATTTTTAGGCTCTGTGACTCATGTGGGAATTCATGCAAAAATATTTTCTCACGAGGTTAGAATCTGCAATTCATATATAATTTTCATTTGAAATCCTAGAAGAATTCATCAAAATTTCAGAGCTTGGTTACTTAGTATTATTTTTGGAGATATGATCTGTGGAAGGTAGTGATTTTTCAGGCTCCTGAATTTCATCTCAAAGAGGTGATCGTGGGAAAAGTTCAATAACTCTCTCTCTGAAGATTGGATTGGAGTGCCGTCAAAATTGGTCACAGGTACACGGCATGTAGTTTCTTCTCTATCAATTTCAGAGACAAAGGACAAAACAGTGTCACATGGCAAGTCGTACAAGCTCGCTCTACTGAACCAGTCCAGAATTAGGTCATTGTGGGAGATTGGACACAACTTTGTCTTGGAGAATCAAAATCAGGTTAGACCTGTGGAATTTGAAAGAAGCTTCAGAGGGCTACTACAGGGCTGAATTTCAGATATCGAAGATTTTCAATTACAGAGATAATTCAATTTCAATATCGATCTCCTAAAAGCAAGTAAAAGGTGTGTATTTTTTTTTCCGAATTGCATAATTCTTATTTGAAGAATCAAGTTGAATTGATTCCAAGGGAATATTTTACAATAGATATCAGTATTGCATTCTAAAATGGCCCGTAAAAATAATTCAACACCCATTAAGCCTTTAGAAAGCTCTACTATGACTCATGAGATGAAGAATGGCAACATGACATATCAAAATTACAAGAGCAAGTGCAACAAATTTTGCTCTCGCAAAGAGCAACAATATGAAACAGTTTGAAAGAAAGGCATGGAAGTAGATGGACGGTTGAATAAAGGCGTGGAAGCTAAGATGGATGACATGAAAGACAACATGGAAAACATGAAAGTGATCTGAAAACATGGAAGGCTTGATGACAAACTTAAAACCAGAAATGATTCCTAATGGCGGAAATATAGGAGAAGAACCTCCTGATGAGAACAAAATAAATGTTAATTGTGATTTCATAAACTCGAATGTTGGCGGGAAGAACCACCATATTCCAAAAATGGATATGAGGAAGGTTGATGGAAAGGATCCTGTAACATGGATACTACAGATGGAGCAATATTTTGATCTCCATAACGTGCAAAACACACAAAAGGTACGCATTGCAACTTTACATTTAGAACAAAATACATTTGTATGGTATCGATAGCTTTGCTCCCGTAAAAAAATTGTCACTTGGTCAATTTTTACGGAGGAAATGATAGCACATTATGAGGATACAAAGAGCAACACCTTCTTTAGCCAATTGATAAATCTCAAACAAAAGGGTTTAGTGGAGCAGCACATTGAGGACTTCCAAAAATTGAATATAAGGGTAACTGATATTCCAGAGGAACACAGGATTGATCTCTTCATAGGCACTTTAAAGGATAACATCCAACATGAAGTTCGCGTTTTGGAACCCGATTCATTGGAGAAGGCATTCGGGTTGGCAAGAAAAGTTGAATGTAAAATTATGGCGACAAGGAAGCCTACCACTCAATTATATAAAGAAGGAAGTGTTACTACACCTAGATTTCCACAACCTACAAGGTTGACACCACAACAATTGGAAGAAAAAAGAGAAAAAGTGCTTTGCTACAGTTGTGATAGCAAATACACTAAAGGTCATAAGTGTGGTGAGAAGAAATTATTTTACATAGATTGTGAAGAAGGAGAAGAAAATGAACAAGAAGAGGATATACACCAGGAACCAGCCCTAGAAGAGGAAGAAATGAATCCGACCATATCGTGTAATGCACTGGCAGGAATTACCACTCCTCAAGCTCTCAAGATAGAAGGACATATAAAGAAGAAAAGGGTAATAGTGTTGATTGATTCAGGTAGCACCCATAATTTTATTCATTATAAGGTAGCCAAGGAATTAAATTGTTTCCTATACCCGGCACCAGAATGTCAAGTGATGGTTGCAAATGGAGGAACTATAAATTGCTCTGGAAAATGCCATAATATCAAGCTAACCATGGGGGAATATGTATTGACTAGTCCAATGCTTTCCATTCCTATGGGAAGTGCTGATGTTGTACTAGGAGTACAATGGTTACAATCTTTGGGGACGGTAGCTTTTAATTTTCAAGAACTTTTCTTGAAATTTTTTTCAGAAGGAAAGGAAGTCGAATTACGGGGTATTGAAGGGAAGCCAGGAAGGATAATAAGCTCTAATGTCATGACAAAACTTCTAAAGAAAGAACAACGAGGCGTAATTGCACAATTATGCTCACTAGAAGTTCCAACATCAAAATCATCTATTTCTGCAGATCTCCAACAAGTCTTGGACAATCATTCCAAAGTGTTTGAAACTCCCAAAGGACTCCCACCTATTCGTGATCATGATCATGCTATTCATTTGATTCCAGGAAGTGTTCCTCCAAACATGAGGCCTTATAGATATCCTTACTTCCAAAAGAGCGAAATTGAACGTATGATTGCAGAAATGTTAGAGGCGGGTATAATTCAACCCAGTCAAAGTTCTTTCTCTGCTCCTGTAGTATTGGTACACAAGAAGGATGGATCATGGCGAATGTGTCCGGATTATAGGGAGCTCAATAAACTCACCATTAAAGACAAATTTCCCATTCCTGTGATTGATGAATTATTGGATGAATTACATGGAGCAATTTATTTTACCAAGTTGGATCTTCATTCAGGATATCATCAAATTAGAATGAAGACTGAAGATATTCTAAAAATAGCATTTCGAACTCATGAGGTCATTATGAATTTTTGGTCATGCCTTTTGGCCTTACCAATGCACCTTCTACATTTCAAGGGTTGATGAATTCCATTTTCAAACCCTTCCTTAGAAAATTTGTGCTAGTATTTTTTGATGATATACTAATCTATAGCAGGTCTTGGAAGGATCATGTTGAACATGTTGGCAGGGTGCTCAAACTATTGCAGGAGAAACAATTATATGCAAAAACATCCAAATGTTTCTTTGGAGTACAAGAGGTGGAATATCTGGGTCATATTGTATCTCATGAGGGTGTTAAGGTAGACCCTAACCAAATTAAAGCCATTAAGGAATGGAAATTCCCCACAACCATAAAGCAGTTGCGAGGATTTCTCGGGTTAACAGGGTATTATCGCAAGTTTGTTAAGAATTATGGGAGAATAGCAGCACCTCTAACAACATTATTGAAGAAGATGCATTTTCATGGACTCCTGAAGCAACTAAGGCCTTTGAACATCTTAAAGAGGCAATGTGCCTAGCACCGGTCTTAGCTACGCCAGACTTCACAAAAACCTTTATTGTGGAATGTGATGCCTCAGGAAATGGAATTGGTGGAGTTTTAATGCAGGAAGGAAGACCCATTGCTTTTGAAAGTCGTCCAATCAAAGGAAAGTATTTACAGAAACCTATTTATGAGAAGGAAATGTTAGCAATACTGCATGCACTAAAGAAATGGCGAACTTACCTAATGGGAAGACACTTCAAGGAAAAAACTGATCATGATAGTCTTAAACACTTTTTGGAACAAAGACTATCTTCAGAAGAGCAGCAAAAATGGGTCACAAAGATGTTGGGTTATGACTTTGATATAATCTACAAAAAAGGAAAGCTTAATGTTGTTGCAGATGCACTCTCAAGAAAGAATGAAGAGGTGGAAGCATTGCTTTGTGCCATTTCTATTATCCAACCAGATTGGATAACTGAAGCAAGAGATGAATGGAAGAAGGAAAAAGATGTATGGATACTCATTCAAAAGTTGCAGCAAGATCCTAGTACATCTGATACATTTAGTTGGAAAAATGATTCCTTATGGTACAAAGATCGCTTATATATTTGTAAGAATTCCCAACTAAAACAAAAGATTCTTCTGGAATTGCACACTTCTCCTTTAGGAGGACACTCAGGATTTTTAAAAACTTACCACGGGGTGAAGAAAGAATTTTTTTGGGATGGCCTTAAATCTGATATTCAAAAGTTTGTGGCGGAATGTTTGGTTTGCCAGCAGAATAAAGTGGAAACAATTAAGACACCAGGACTTCTACAACCTTTATCCATTCCAAGTCAACGTTGGGAGGAGATTTCAATGGATTTTATCACAGGTTTACCTAAGTCCGAAGGAAAGAGTGTCATCATGGTGGTAGTTGATAGACTTACCAAGGATGCACACTTTTGTACATTATCTCATCCATTTAAAGCAAGTACAGTTGCTACTACATTTATGGACACAATTCAAAAGCTACATGGAAACCCAAGGGTTATTGTGAGCGACAGAGATCCCATTTTTACTGGAAATTTTTGGACAGAGTTATTTTCTTGTTTGGGTACTCAATTAGCTCATAGCTCATCTTATCATCCTCAATGTGATGGTCAAACTGAGATAGTAAATAAATGTTTGGAAGGATATCTTCGTTGTTTTGTATCTGATAAACAAACACAATGGGTCAAGTGGTTACCTCTTGCTGAATGGTGGTATAACACTTCCTTCCATACTGCAGCAAAAATGACCCCATTTATGGCACTTTATGGATATCATCCACCATCCATCACATCATCTTTAGGGGAAAATTCGAAGGTTCAAGCAGTGGAAGATCACATCGAGCATCAGCAAGAAGTTCTCCAACTCTTAAAGGATAACCTGAATTTGGCACAAAATAGAATGAAACAACAGGCAGATCAACATCGTAGCGAGAGAAGTTTTGATGTAGGAGATTGGGTATTTTTACGGCTACAACCATACAAACAAATGTCCCTCAAGCAAGCAAGGAAGGATAATAAATTATCGCCAAAGTACTATGGTCCTTACAAGGTGTTGCAAAAGATTGGTACTATGGCATACAAATTGGAGCTTCCTGCTTCTTCGCGAGTACATCCAGTTTTCCATGTTTCATGCTTAAAGAAGGTTATAGGTGAAGATCTTCCAGTTCAAATAGTATTGCCAGAACTTGATGGGGAAGGGAAAATCATATTGGAACCTGAAGCAGTCATGGAAAAAAGAACTCGACAACTACGGAATCGATCAATTTCAGAGTATCTCATCAAGTGGAAGAACTTACCCACTGAAGATTCTACATGGGAGGATGAGAATTTTATACAGAAGCACCCAAAGCTACTCAAGCGTTGAGGACAAAACTTTTTTGAAGGAGAGGGCATGTTGGGTCCTATGTACTAGTATAGCCCCTTATTGTTATTAGTGCAAACCTTATTGTTGAAGTATTATTTTGTAACCCCCATTTTGTTATTATTATTTTTAAATTGTTATTGTTAGGTGATATGGGTACATTGTGGCCACTGAGACTACATTACAGCCCCATGAATCTTGCTATATATAGAAAGGAGGTTTTGTGAATTGTATCATCAAAGAATTGTTCATTTATGTAATGTATTGGAGGTTGCCCCCTCGAAGTGGCTCATTTCTAAGGCGTTTACATCTCTTTTCTTCTATTTTTGGAGCTGGTTACACAACACTGGTAGGAATATGGAGAATGAGTTGGCCCTCTCCAGCCTTGTTGCCATGGTTGAGAAAGTTGCCCATTGTTGTGCGGCTTAATTGTCGGATTAAACCTCTCAATATTAATTATCAATCCGGGAGTTGTAAACGCGATTTGTACTGCGTATTGGCCTAGTTTACTGATCAGAGTATAAATATTTTCCTTTTTGATGATAAACTAATCACTGGAATGAAACACACATTGGCTCGCAAACAAGAAATCGTGAAAAGGAAACCTACTTAATCAGTTTCGTTCAGTGAAAATGCAATTAAACTATAATGAAATTCAAGACAATCCTCAATAATTCTCACACTCGCATTAAAAATCTCCTATGATAACTTAAAAACCTTAATCTAATTATTCCTCTCATTAACTTAAAACTAACACTTGAAACTAAGCTTGAAATAAGCAAAATACTACACATTATAAATTCACACCTTAAACTAACTAAAACCACTTGTTAAAACAAATTCAAGATTCTAAAATAACAAAAGAAACAATCCTAACTATTGCTAAAAGAACTACTTAAAAGATCCTAAAAATTGCATTGCCAATGATCTATGATAAATCCACACATTACCCTAATAATAACTTCAAAACTAAAAATACTCTTGATAACAAATTCAAGATTTAAATTAACTAATTACAATTCTAGCTATTGTTAAAAGATAACTATTTTACTTCACTTAAAAATCTCATTAAAAACTATTCAAATATTTTAATCTAAATGAAAATGAACTATTAAAAAGCAAGCCTACTTCAAACCAAATGGTCACACTGTATTTGAACTTGATATTTCCACCTAATCAAATCCACACTCAACTTGCTCACATAAGGAAATGATTACACTATAAAAACAATAAAGAATCTAATTAAAAAGAGATCTAAATCAAAACAAGTTCTAATTAAAAGAGATCTAATTATTGACTACAATCCTTTTAAACAAGCAATGTTAACATATTCAAATTCAAAACATATACAATCTATTCTAATTTCTAAATTAAACTCAAGACTTGGAAAACAACGTAATCATCTAAATGAAGAATTAAGAAAGATTAAATGCTATTGAAAATAATTTAAAACAAAAATATAAATTAATTATTAAACAATTTAGATTAAGTAATATTTCATATTATTGAAAAAAAATAAAAAAAAATAAAAAAAAATAATAACTCTATAAATTAAACAAAAAATTAAAGCTAAAGATAATTCTACAAATTAAACAAATTCTAAATCAATGAAAAATGAGGACTCTAACAAAAATTACAATGTTTACATTAAAAAAAACAAATAAATGCATAGTAAATTAAATCAAAACCATTGCTTCACACATTAATGAACAAACACATAATCTCCTACTTGATTACAACCATTGTGTTGGGCAATTCGATTTGTGAGAAAATCGATTTTGCATATGAGAATTCTGCTCTTTTAAATGACAGATTAACGCTCTGCGCCTTCTCCTCTTATCTTCACAAATCGATTTTGCAAATGGGAAATTCTGCTTTCTAATTGAGGAACTCATTGCTCTGCGTCTCTAACAAATTGAGCAGCTATCTCATTCTAATACGCAGCTCCTTTAATTGACATACTTCCATTCTACAGCTACTCTCTGATCTATCGACTTCTCCAGAAAATCGACTACTTCATTCTACAACTCCTACATATCAATTTCTTCTCACCTATAGCTACCACTTCTAGGTGCTCTTGTTTGCCCAGAACCGTATTTTTAAATAGTAGGGTTTGTTACAAAAGATATATCAAAAAAATCGATTTCCACAAGTGCATGGATTACTTGCCAGAATTAACTTGAGACAGAATGCTAAATTCAGGAATTCGTTCCCCTTTTTGTGGGATTCTTCTATTGCTGGAAGATGCAATTGGCTTCTGGAATCAATTCTGATTTTGTTGACTCCGCACAGCAATCCCAACAACGATTTTCATTAAAGATGGCAATTTGTTTATCGATCAAAAGTGGATGTCACTTTTCTATAAATTTGAGCTGGATTATTGCATTTGTTGTATGGATAATCAAAGGTCACCATCTCCAGGAGGCACATGCCAAGAGAATAGATGTCAACCAATTCATCATAATCCTCTTCATAAAGCTCAGGAGCCATAAATTTTGGAGTCCCAATAACACTAGGAACATGTGCTTGCTGCATTATAGTTGAAAAGCCAAGATCCCCAATTTTGACCTCACCATGGTTACCATTAACAAAGATGTTATCACATTTTAAGTCTCTATGAATAATAGGTGGATTGTGACTATGGAGATAGCGTAAACCCTGCAAAATTTGCCTTGCCCGACCCTTGATAGCCTTCTTGTCAACATGTTTACACTTCTTCTGATATTGTCTCAGAGTGCCTGACGTGAAGATCTCTATTATGATGTTCATTGTCTGGTTATTATCATCAATCCAGGAATTGTAAAATTTTAATAATATTTGTATGCTTCACAGTCTTCAAAAAATGCACTTCAGAATACAGTTTCTCCAAATCATCAGGATTTTGTAAAATATTATCAATTTTCCTTTGGTTCCAAGCAACTTCTATTCCATTAACTTCATCAAAGGCCCTATAGATGGTCTTTAAGACGCCTTTACTTAGAACATCCATATATCGGCCATACCGCCCAGTTGGATCAACTCCCACGAAATCATTGTCATCAGGTGGCTCAGTTGCTGCAGAGCCTTAGTTTTGCATTCCCCATTAAATAAAAAATAGTCATATATATATTTGTCACATAAACCACAACCTTCAAGGTACCATTCGTGAAGCTTATGATATTTTGGGGTCTTATGGGTGTTGATAATTAATAAGCAGGTAAATATTGAAAAGAAACACAACAACAACACCACTGCTGCTATGTTAACTAATGCAAGGTTGAAGTCACCCATTTTTCTCTTTGAAGTTCAACTCCCCAAATGTTGATGATTAAAAACTCCTCTAGAAAGGAACACCACACTGTTATGATGAATGAAACTTTGTTGCCTGTGCATCGGTAAGGCCTGCTATTGCACTCTATTGACCAGGAGCATCATCCAAAATCTTGAGAGTAAACTGAGATTCGTTTTTAATCCCCAAACATAACCAGAGTAGAAATATTTATAGAGACCCAATATGTTCACGTTCAGGGGTGGTCTTCAGTGGAATATTCCCCTGGCGATAACTCTTTCACGAAGCCGAATTTTGCCAAATAGTTTCTGCATTATAGGAAACATGGTGGTCTGAACACAACCCACATCTCGGAATTTCGAGATTCTGCTCCATTTGGTTGTAAATTTGATATTCTCACCTACAGAAATTCAACTACCTAGCTTCTGCTTTTATTCATTAGGTGAATTCGCACTCGAATGTATTCTTGTACCGAACCTTCCTGCAACCAAGAAGTAAATTATTAAAAACACTCATTAATTAACTAAAAAAAAGAATTTATAATTTAATACCTGAAATTCCTCTAATTAACAACATAGTGGATAATAACGATTAAAAACATCAGGTTCAAGTATGTATTTAGTTGATACAAATCGTAAAAATTTGAGCAAATGTGTGGCTCAACATCCCCCCACGCTGAACTTCTTGCACATCCTCGTGCAAGCAAAACTATAAGATGGTGAAATAAGGTAGGAAAATGTCAGGAAAGAGTTTATCTTGATATTGTAATGCATTTATTAACCCGCAACATTATTATTACAACACCAGCTAAAACCATGTGAGATGATAAAACAAGATCAGGTACTGAAAGTAGACATGATGGAGAAAATAGTATCGCATATACCTGTTACCTTGTCCCAAATTTTGTTTTTCCCAAAGTCTTGTGATAAAATCAAGTTTTAGTAAAGAGGTGCAATTTTACAAATACTACCACAGGTTTCGTGCACCTACAATATCAATCTTGTACCTAGGTCATTCAGCACATATTTAGAGGAAACTACATTCAATACACATTGTTGGCAACCAACACCTTGCGAGTAGTCATCATTAAGTAATTCATCACTCTGAATACCATGAAAATTAAAGTGAGTTTTGATACCAATCAGCAACCTCTTTACGTTTTCATCCGGATTCAAAAATAATTTTCCTCTTAATCTAGTACAATGGATTACCTTCACTAACGGTACCACATCATTCAAAGATTCTTGATTTTTGAAAGATAGAACTCAAAGCATGGTCTTCAAATCATCTTAAAACCATTGCCCAAGAAAAATGATGAGTCTTAGGGAAAGAGAAGGATGACCAAGCAAAGCATAGTATGTAGTTAACTTTAATACAACAGACATGGCCCTGCTACCCGCAGGTGTCCATAACCTCGACAGGGATGTCTTTTAACCTAGCGAAATGTCAGTGTCCCACTTACTAGATATAGATTCAGAGTTTTCTTATTTGACTTTTTAGATGAAGGCCACTTTCCTGGCTTGGTAACCAGCTGATGGCAGTGCCACTCACAAGAAGTAACATGAATGAACAAGCGAGCTCATGATGAGACCTCCTGTCTTTCAGCTTTTTGGCTAAAAGCCATTACTCTGGCTTGGTGACCAGGAGAAGTAATGTCATGCATGCTAGGTCTCATGATCATTGTAGGTCGGCTCATTACAAGACCTCCTATCCTTCCCTAAATATTTTCTAAACTATGTTTATGATTAACCTTAAAGGTTACTTAATAAGTGGGGAGATGGATATACTCCTGAAGAGTACAGGATGGCGTGAAAATTTTTTATTGACTAATCATTGCTGGCTAATTCCTTTACCCTAAAGACTTGTTAAAGATATCCCAGACAACGAATGAAAGATTCCTTGAGTTAAGAATGCTAGTGTTCTCCCGAATAGCTCATTATGATCTTTGCAAGAGTGGTCCACCATAGGGGTTTTCCAATATTACCTTCTAAGGGAAACTGAAAATATATATTCGAGACACTAACTTATTAGAGCAATTAATCATGGTTACTTTTTGCAAAATTATGAGGCATTAGAGCGAATTGTACTCAACAAGATTTGTCACAAATGTGTGTGTTAACAACTAATGTGGATCAGAAGTAGTTTTAACAAATATTATTTAAAATGAAAAACCCTAATAGCATTGTAACTGCTTTATTTATTTATTCTCCTACCCTATTTTACCCTAAAAAACTCTCGTTTAATTATAGGAGTACTTCCAATGAAGCCATGTGCATAAGAAAATGCTGATTATACTCATGCTTAGTTTTAACGAATAGACTTCAAGACATACGAAAGCATGAGAAATCAGTTGCTTTAATTGATATGGTACCAAGAGTTTCCGAATGCTGAGGAAATAAGATGGCTCAATGACTTCTCGAAACCAGGATTCAATGGAATCCACATATTTATGATTCTCCCACTGATGTAAATTTTTCACGGTTTGATAGTCACTCTCTTGGAGGAAAAATGGATCGAGTGAAAGACAAAAGATAAATCCCTCAAGTTCAGGCTCAAATATCTACTTTTCAAATTAACAAGAATGGTGGAGACAGATTCTAGGGTTTTTAGTTTCAACAGTGTTTTTAGAACACATTCCAATTATAGATTTCTCCTCTCGTGGTCTTTGAATTACACCTTCTTGGGGTGAATGTTCTATGATAATGGGGGAAGTTTCCAACTTCATTCCTTTTCCAAACATGGAAGATGTGACATTTTGTTCAATAGGGGAATTAATGGAACGAATAGGTGGTTCAAACTGTTGTGCAACCTGATTGTTTAGATTGGGATGTAGGATGTGGTTTGGGCTAGGGTTTTGGTTAATGCGTGGAGTAAGGTTTGGATTTGGATTTGGATTAGAATTTGGACTCGGGTTAGGTCTAGGTTTTAAATTAGAATTAGGGTTGGGTCTATGGTGTGGATTACGGTTTGGATTATGACTAGGGTTAGGGTATGGACTAAGGTAAGGATTAGGATTAGGGTATGCATGAGGATTAAGGTAAGGTTGCTTATGTTGTTGGGACCATAGAGGAGGATAACTTAATGGTGCATTGGAAAGAAATTGTGGTTGTTGTTCGTGCTCATATGATTGAATTTGCATGGGAGATTTCCCTAGAGATAATGGTCCAAATGACTCTTGAGGCCATGGAGATATATGGCTTGAGGATGAGGGCCAAGGAGAGGGACACTGCGGCCATGAAGTTGGATATTCAATTGGAGGAGGATCAAAATTTTGCCATGAAATTCCAGGATTATAAACATGTTGAGGAATCTGCTCAAGAAAATAATCGTTATTCCAAGTATCAAATGGTGTTAGGTTTTGAGTTATACCTGGTAGCTGTTTCGATTCCTTACTTGATTCCATGAGTACCTTTCGTAATTGTGGAAGTGATGGGCAATGTTCAGTTGCATGATCATCTTCACAAATTTTGCAAACTTCTAGACCACTAAGTGGGCACTTTCCAAGGCAATGTTTCTTTCGACAGTTGGCGCAAAGGATAAGCAGTGGTTCTTTGTCCTTCTCTTGTTCATGCAAATCATCCAATTTCGAAATCAAAGATTTAAATTTATATTCAAGAAAGATATTAAATTCAGCACTTGTGAATTCTTCATAGGATGAGTTGTTCGCCTCTAGGGCAGCATAAAACTCCTCATTGAATGATTCCTCAAAATACCATCTTCTGGTCTTCAATGAGTAAACTGGTACATTCTGTCATCACATGGATTAGTACGCAAGGGTTCTTACAGTAACCCAAAAATGATATATCGTTGAAGACTAGTTTATGAAGATAAATGGATTTTTTTTATTTTTTTAAATTGACTGAAATAAAGCTCACCACGCTAGCATCAAAAGGAAAATGCCAAATCAAAGCAATATTTAATCAACTAAAAACAAAACAATTCAGAAATTAAAAGTCTAAAGTCTGCTTCTACTTCTACACATAAACAAGATAAGGAAATAAAAGTTCAAGAGATAAGCAAGATGGCTAGACTTTGGAGCAACCCCACAATAGTGGATGCGTGGCTATTCACTCACGTCTTACCATACACTCTCTGCCCTTTGACGTCTTACAGTATCCCTGAAACTCTGTGGGAAAATTTTACCTGAGCCAAAATACAACTCCCCGGCAACAGCACCAAAATGTTGTGCGGCTTAATTGTCGGATTAAACCTCTCAATATTAATTATCAATCTAGGAGTCTTAAACGTGATTTGTACTGCGTATTGGCCCAGCTTACTGACCAGAGTATAAATATGTTCCTTTGTGATGATAAAATAAACACTGGAATGAAGCACACATTGGCTCGCAAAGAAGAAATCGTGAAAAGGAAACCTACTTAATCGGTTTCGCTCAGTGCAAATGCAATTAAACTATAATTAAATTCGAGACAATCCTCAATCATTCTCGCACTCACATTAAAAATATCCTATGATAACTTAAAAACCTTAATCTAATTATTCCTCTCATTAACTAAAAACTAACACTTGAAACTAAGCTTGAAATAAGCAAAAGACTACACATTATAAATTCACACCTTAAACTAACTAAAACTACTTGTTAAAACAAATTCAAGATTCTAAAATAACAAAAGAAACAATCCTAACTATTGCTAAAAGAACTACTTAAAAGATCCTAAAAATTGCATTGCAAATGATCTATGATAAATCCACACACATTACCCTAATAATAACTTCAAAACTAAAATTACTCTTGATAACAAATTCAAGATTTAAATTAAAAAATTACAATTCTAACTATTGTTAAAAAATAACTATTTTACTTCACCTAAAAATCTCATTAAAAACTATTCAAATATTTTAAACTAAATGAAAATGAACTATTAAAAAGCAAGCCTACTTCAAACCAAATGGTCAAACTATATTTGAACTTGATATTTCCACCTAATCAAATCCACACTCAACTTGCTCACATAAGGAAATGATTACACTATAAAAACAATAAAGAATCTAATTAAAAAGATATCTAAATCAAAACAAGTTCTAATCAAAAGAGATCTAATTATTGACTGCAATCCTTTTAAATAAGCAATGTTAACATATTCAAATTCAAAACATATACAATCTATTCTAATTTCTAAATTAAACTCAAGACTTGGAAAACAACATAATCATCTAAATGCAGAATTAAGAAAGATTAAATGCTATTGAAAATAATTTAAAACAAAAATATAAATTAAACAATTTAGATTAAGCAATATTCGATATTATTGAAAAAAACAATTTAAAATAAAAATAAAAATAATAACTCTATAAATTAAAAAAAAAAAATAAAGTTAAATATAATTCTACAAATTAAACAAATTCTAAATCTATGAAAAATGAGGACTCTAACGAAAATTACAATGCTTACATTAAAAAAAAACAAATAAATGCACAATAAATCAAATCAAAACCATTTCTTCAAACATTAACAAACAAACACATAATCGGCTGCTTCATTACAACCATTCTACTGGGCAATTCGATTTGTGAGAAAATCGATTTTGCATATGAGAATTCTGCTCTTTTAAATGATGGATTAACACTCTGTGCCTTCTCCTCTTATCTTCACAAATCGATTTTGCAAATAAGAAATTCTGCTTTCTAATTGAAGAACTCATTGCTCTGCGTCTCTAACAAATTGAATAGCTATCTCATTCTAATACACAGCTCCTTTAATTGACATACTCTTCATTCTACAACTATTCTCTCATCTATCGACTTCTCCAGAAAATCTACTGCTTCATTCTACAACTCCTACATATCGATTTCTTCTCACCTACAACTACCACTTCTCTATTGCACAGCGACACATTTTATAGCAGCAGAGGTGCTCTTGTTTGCCCAGAACCGTATTTTTAAATAACAGGGTTTGTTACAATAGATATATCAAAAAAATCGATTTCCACAACTGCATGGATTACTTGTCGGAATTAACTTGAGACAGAATGCAAAATTCAGGAATTCATTCCCTTTTTTGTGGGATTCTTCTGTTGCTGGAAGATGCAATTGGCTTCTGGAGCCAATTCTGATTTTGTTGACTCCGCATAAAAATTCCAACAACGAGTTTCATTAAAGATGGAAATTTTTTTATCGATCAAAAGCAGATGTCACTTTTCTATAAATTTGAGCTAGATTACTGCATTTGCTGTACGGATACTCAAAGGCACATGCCAAAAGAATAGATGTCAACCAATTCATCATAATCCTCTTCATAAAGCTCAGGAGCCATAAATTTTGGAGTCCCAATAACACTATGAACATGTGCTTGCCGCATTATAGTTGAAAATCCAAGATCCCCAATTTTGACCTCACCATGGTTACCATTAACAAAGATGTTATCACATTTTAAGTCTCTGTGAATAATAGGTGGATTGTGACTATGGAGATAGCGTAAACGCTGCAAAATTTACCTTGCCCAACCCTTGACAGCCTTCATGTCAACATGTTTACGCTTCTTCCGATATTGTCTCAGAGTGCCTGACATGAAGATCTCTGTTATGATGTTCATTGTCTTGTTATTATCATCAATCCAGGAATTGTAAAATTTTAATAATATTTGTATGCTTCACAGTCTTCAACAAATGCACTTCAGAATACAGTTTCTCCAAATCATCAGGATTTTGTAAAATATTATCAATTTTCCTTTGGTTCCAAGCAACTTTTATTCCATCAACTTCATCAAAGGCCCTATAGACGGTCTTTAAGGCGCCTTACCCATAACATCCATATATCGGCCATACCACCCAGTTGGATCAACTCCCACGAAATCATTGTCATCAGGTGGCTCAGTTGCTGGAGAACCTTAGTTTTGTGTTCCCCATTATATAAAAAATATTCATATATATATATATATATATTTGTCATATAAACCACAACGTTCTCCTTGGTCGCCTTACGAAGCATTGTAATGTACCATTCGTGAAGCTTATCAGATTTTGGGGTCTTATGGGTGTTGATAATTAATAAGTAGGTAAATATTGAAAAGAAACACAACAACAACTCCACTGCTACTATGATAACTAACGCAAGGTTGAAGTCACCCATTTTTCTCTTTGAAGTTCAACTCCCCAAATGTTGATGATTAAAAACTCCTCTAGAAAGGAACACCACATCGTTATGATAAATGAAACTTTGTTTCCTGTGCATCGGTAAAGCTTGCTATTGCACTCTACTAACCAGGAGCATCATTCAAAATCTTGAGAGTAAACTAAGATTCGTTTTTAATCCCCAAACATAACCAGAGTAGAAATATTTGTAGAGACTCAATATGTTCACGTTCAGGGGTGGTCTTCAGTGGAATATTCCCCTGACGATAATTCTTTCACAAAGCCGAATTTCGTCAAACAGTTTCTGGGATATAGGAGACATGGTGCTCTGAACACAACCCACATCTCAGAATTTAGAGATTCTGCTCCATTTGGTCGTAAATCTGATATTTTCACCTACAGAAATTCAACTACCTAGCTTCTGCTTTTATTCATTAGGTGAATTTGCACTCGAATGTATTCCTGTACCGAACCTTCCTGCAACAAGGAAGTAATTTATTAAAAATACTCATTAATTAACTAAAAACAAGAATTTATAATTTAATAGCTAAAATTCCTCTAATTAAAAACATAATGGATTAATAACGATTAAAAACATCAGGTACAAGTATGTATTTAGTTCATACAAATCATAAAAATTTGGGCAAAAGTGTGGCTCAACATCCCCCTGAACTTCCTTCCTCGTGCAAGAAAAAATATAAGATGGTGAATAAGGTAGGGAGAATGTTAGCAAAGAGTTTAGCTTGATATTGTAATGCATTTATTAACCCGCAACATTATTATTATGACACCAGCTAAAACCATGTGAGATGATAAAACAAGATTAGGTATTGAAAGTAGACATGATGGAGAAAATAGTATCACATATACCTGTTACCTTGTCCCAAATTTTGTTTTTCCCAAAGTCTTATGATAAAATTAAGTTTTAATGAAGAGGTGCAATTTTACAAATACTACCACATGTTTCATGCACTTACAATATCAATCTTGTACCTAGGTCATTCAGCACATATTTAGCGGAAACTACAATCAATACACATTGTTGGCAACCAACACCTTGCGAGTAGTCATCATTAAGTAATTCATCACTCTGAATACCATGAAAATTAAAGTGAGTTTTGATACCAATCAGCAACCTCTTTACGTTGTCATCCGGATTCAAAAATAATTTTCCTCTTAATCTAGTACAATGGATTACCTTCACTAACGGTACCACATCATTCAAAGATTCTTGATTTTTGAAAGATAGAACTCAAAGCATGGTCTTCAAATCGTCTTAAAACCATTGCCCAAGAAAAATGATGAGTCTTAGGGAAAGAGAAGGATGACCAAGCAAAGCATACTATGTAGTTAACTTTAATACAACAGACATGGCCCTACTACCCGCAGGTGTCCATAACCTCGACAGGGATGTCTTTTAACCTAGCGAAATGTCAGTGTCCCACTTACTAGATATAGATTCAGAGTTTTCTTATTTGACTTTTTAGATGAAGGCCACTTTCCTGGCTTGGTAACCAGCTGATGGCAATGCAACTCACAAGAAGTAACATGAATGAACAAGCCAGCTCATGATGAGACCTCCTGTCTTCCAGCTTTTTGGCTGAAAGCCATTACTCTGGCTTGGTGACCAGGAGAAGTAATGTCATGCATGCTAGGTCTCATGATCATGGTAGGTCGGCTCATTAAGAGACCTCCTATCCTTCCCTAAATATTTTCTAGACTCTGTTTATGATTAAACTTAAAGGTTACTTAATAAGTGAGGAGACAGATCTACTCCTTAAGAGTACAGGATGGCGTGAAATGTTTTTAATGACTAATCATTGCTGGCTAATTCCTCTACCCTAAAGACTTGTTAAAGATATCTCAGACAATGACTGAAAGATTCTTTGACTTAAGAATGCTAGTGTTCTCCCAAATAGCTCATTATGATCTTTGCAAGAGTGGTCCACCATAGGGGTTTTCCAATAGTACCTTCTAAGGAAAACTGAAAATATATATTCGAGACGAAAACTTATTAGAGCGATTAATCATGGTTACCTTTTGCAAAATTATGAGGCATTAGAGCAAATTGTACTCAACAAGATTTGTCACAAATGTGTGTGTTAACAACTAATATGGATCAGAATTAGTTTTAATAGACATTATTTAAAATTAAAAACCCTAATAGCATTATAACTACTTTATTTATTTATTCTCCTACCATATTTTACCCTGAAAGACTCTCGTTTAAGTATAGGAATACATCCATTGAATCCATGTGCGTAACAAAATGCTGATTATACTCACACTTAGTTTTAACGAATAGACTTCAAGACATACGAAAGCATGAGAAATTAGTTGCTTTAATTGATATGGTACCAAGAGTTTCCGAATGCTATGGAAATAAGATGGCTTGATGAATGCTCGAAACAAGTATTCAATGGAATCCACATATTTATGATTCTCCTACTGATGTAAATGTTTCACAGTTTGATAGTCACTGTCTTGGAGGCAAAAAGGATCGGGTGAAAGACAAAAGATAAATCCCTCAAGTTCAGGCTCAAATATCTGCTTTTCAAATTGATAAGAATGGTTGAGAGAGATTCTATGGTTTTGAGTTTCAACAGCATTTTTAGAACAAATTCCAATTATAGATTGCTCTTCTCATGGTCTTTGAATTACACCTTCTCAGGGTGAATGTTCTGCGATAATGGGGGAAGTTTCAGACTTCATTCCTTTTCCAAACATGGAAGATGTGACATTTTTTTCAATAGGGGAATTAACAGAAAGAATAGGTGGTTCAAACTGTTGTGCAACGTGATCGTTTAGATTTGGATTTAGGATGTGGTTTGGGCTAGGGTTTTGGTTAATGCGTGGAGTAAGGTTTGGATTTGGATTGGGATTATACTTTGGACTAGGGTTAGGTCTAGGTTTTAAATTAGAATTAGGGTTGGGTCTAGGGTGTGGATTAGGGTTTGGATTAGGACTACGGTTAGGGTATGGACTAAGGTAAGGATTAGGATTAGGGTATGGATGAGGATTAAGGTAAAGTTTCTTATGCGGTTGGGACCATAGAGGAGGATAACTTAATGGTGCATTGGAAAGAAATTGTGGTTGTTGTTCGTGCTCATATGATTGAATTTGCATGGGAGATTTCCCTAGAGATAAGGTTCCAAATGATTGTTGAGGCCATGGAGATATATGGCTTGAGGATGAGGGCCAAGGAGAGGGACACTGCGGCCATGAAGTTGGATATTCAATTGGAGGAGGATCAGAAGTTTGCAATGAAATTCCAGGATTATAAACATGTTGAGGAATCTCCTCAAGAAAATAATCGTTATTCCAAGTATCAAATGGTGTTAGGTTTTGAGTTATACCTGGTAGCTGATTCGATTCATTGCTTTATTCCATGAGTACCTTTCATAATTGTGGCAGTGATGGGCATGTTTAGTTTCATGATCATCCTCGCAAATTTTGCAAACTTCTAGACCGCTAAGTGGGCACTTTCCAAGGCAATGTTTCTTTCGACAGTTGGCGCAAAGGATAAGAAGTGGTTCTTCGTCCTTATCTTGTTTTTGCAAATCATCCAATTTCAAAATCAAAGATTTAAATTTATGTTCAAGAAAGATATTAAATTCAGCACTTGTGAATTCTTCATCGGATGAGTTGTTCGTCTCTAGGGCAGCATAAAAACTCCTCATTGAATGATTCCTCAAAATACCATCTTTTGGTCTTCAATGAGTAAACTGGTACATTCTGTCATCACATGGATTAGTACGTAAGGTTTCTTATAGTACCCCAAAAATGATATATCGTTGAAGACTAGATTATGAAGATAAATGGATTTTTTTTTTTTTTTAATTTACTGAAATAAAGATCACCACGCTTGCATGAAAGGAAAATTCCAAATCAAAGCAATATTTAATCTACTAAAAACAAAACAATTCAGAAATTAAAATTCTAAAGTCTGCTTCTACTTCTACACATAAATAAGATAAGGAAATAAAAGTTCAAGAGATAAGCTAGATGGCTAGACTTTGGAGCAACCCCACAATAGTGGATGCATGGCTCTTCACTCACGTCTTATTGTACACTCTCCACCCTCTTATGTCCTGCAATATCCTTGAAACTCTGTGAGAAAATCTTACCTGAGCCAAAATACAACTCCCCGGCAATGGCACCAAAATGTTGTGCAGCTTAATTGTCTGATTAAACCTCTCAATATTAATTATCAATCTAGGAGTCGTAAATGTGAGTTGTACTGCATATTGGCTCAGCTTACTGATCAGAGTATAACTATGTTCCTTTGTGATGATAAACTAAACACTGGAATGAAACACACATTGGCTCGCAAATAAGAAATCGTGAAAAGGAAACCTACTTAATCAGTTTCGTTAAGTGAAAATGCAATTAAACTATAATGAAATTCAAGACAATCCTCAATCATTCTCACACTCGCATTAAAAATCTCCTATGATAACTTAAAAACCTTAATCTAATTATTCCTCTCATTAACTTAAAACTAACACTGTAAACTAAGCTTGAAATAAGCAAAAGACTACACATTATAAATTCACACCTTAAACTAACTAAAACTACTTGTTAAAACAAATTCAAGATTCTAAAATAACAAAAGAAACAATCCTAACTATTGCTAAAAGAACTACTTAAAAGATCCTAAAAATTGCATTGCAAATGATCTATGATAAATCCACACATTACCCTAATAATAACTTCAAAACTAAAAATACTCTTGATAACAAATTCAAGATTTAAATTAACAAATTACAATTCTAACTATTGTTAAAAGATAACTATTCAAATATTTTAATCTAAATGAAAATGAACTATTAAAAAGTAAGCCTACTTCAAACCAAATGGTCACATTGTATTTGAACTTGATATTTCCACCTAATCAAATCCACACTCAACTTGCTCACATAAGGAAATGATTACACTATAAAAAAAATAAAGAATCTAATTAAAAAGAGATCTAAATCAAAACAAGTTCTAATTAAAAGAGATATAATTATTGACTGCAATCCTTTTAAATAAGCAATGTTAACATATTCAAATTCAAAACATATACAATCTATTCTAATTTCTAAATTAAACTCAAGACTTGGAAAACAACATAATGATCTAAATGCAGAATTAAGAAAGATTAAATGCTATTGAAAATAATTTAAAACAAAAATATAAATTAATTATTAAACAATTTAGACTAAGTAATATTCGATATTATTGTAAAAAAAAATAAAAAAAATAATAATAATAACTCTATAAATTAAACAAAAAATGAAAGCTAAAGATAATTCTACAAATTAAACAAATTCTAAATCAATGAAAAATGAGGACTCTAACAAAAATTACAATGCTTACATTAAAAAAAAAACAAATAAATGCATAGTAGATTAAATCAAAACCATTGCTTCACACATTAATAAACAAACACATAATCCACTACTTCATTACAACCATTGTGTTGGGCAATTCGATTTGTGAGAAAATCGATTTTGCATATGAGAATTCTGCTCTTTTAAATGATAGATTAACACTCTGCGCCTTCTCCTCTCATCTTCACAAATCGATTTTGCAAATGGGAAATTCTGCTTTCTAATCGAGGAACTCATTGCTCTGCGTCTCTAACAAATTGAGCAGCTATCTCATTCTAAGACGCAGCTCTTTTAATTAACATACTTTCATTCTACAACTACTCTCTGATCTATCGACTTCTCCAGAAAATCGACTGCTTCATTCTACAACTCCTACATATCAATTTCTTCTCACCTATAGCTACCACTTCTAAGTGCTCTTGTTTGGCCAGAACCGTATTTTTAAATAGTAGGGTTTGTTACAATAGATATATCAAAAAAATCGATTTCCACAACTGCATGGATTACTTGCCAGAATTAACTTGAGACAGAATGCCAAATTCAGGAATTCGTTCCCCTTTTTGTGGGATTCTTCTGTTGCTGGAAGATGCAATTGGCTTCTGGAATCAATTCTTATTTTGTTGACTCCGCATAGCAATCCCAACAACGATTTTCATTAAAGATGGAAATTTGTTTATCGATCAAAAGTGGATGTCACTTTTCTATAAATTTGAGCTGGATTATTGCATTTGCTGTACGGATAATCAAAGGTCACCATCTCCAGGAGGCACATGCCAAGAGAATAGATGTCAACCAATTCATCATAATCCTCTTCATAAAGCTCAGGAGCCATAAATTTTGGAGTCCCAATAACACTATGAACATGTGCTTGCTGCATTATAGTTGAAAAGCCAAGATCCCCAATTTTGACCTCACCATGGTTACCATTAACAAAGATGTTATCACATTTTAAGTCTCTATGAATAATAGGTGGATTGTGACTATGGAGATAGCGTAAACCCTGCAAAATTTGCCTTGCCCAACCCTTGACAGCCTTCATGTCAACATGTTTATGCTTCTTCCGATATTGTCTCAGAGTGCCTGACGTGAAGATCTCTGTTATGATGTTCATTGTCTTGTTATTATCATCAATCCAGGAATTGTAAAATTTTAATAATATTTGTATGCTTCACAGTCTTCAACAAATGCACTTCAGAATACAGTTTCTCCAAATCATCAGGATTTTGTAAAATATTATCAATTTTCCTTTGGTTCCAAGCAACTTGTATTCCATCAACTTCATCAAAGGCCCTATAGATGGTCTTTAAGGCGCCTTACCTATAACATCCATATATCGGCCATACCGCCCAGTTGGATCAACTCCCACGAAATCATTGTCATCAGGTGGCTCAGTTGCTGCAGAGACTTAGTTTTGCATTCCCCATTAAATAAAAAATAGTCATATATATATTTGTCATAAAAACCACAACGTTCTCCTTGGTCGCCTTACGAAGCATTGTAAGGTACCATTCATGAAGCTTATCAGATTTTGGGGTCTTATGGGTGTTGATAATTAATAAGCAGGTAAATATTGAAAAGAAACACAACAACAACACCACTACTGCTATGATAACTAATGCAAGGTTGAAGTCACCCATTTTTCTCTTTGAAGTTCAACTCCCCAAATGTTGATGATTAAAAACTCCTCTAGAAAGGAACACCACACTATTATGATGAATGGAACTTTTTTGCCTGTGCATCGGTAAGGCTTGATATTGCACTCTATTGACCAGGAGCATCATCCAAAATCTTGAGAGTAAACTAAGATTCGTTTTTAATCCCCAAACATAACCAGAGTAGAAATATTTATAGAGACCCAATACGTTCACGTTCAGGGGTGGTCTTCAGTGGAATATTCCCTTGGCGATAACTCTTTCACGAAGCCGAATTCCGCCGAACAGTTTCTGCGTTATAGGAAACATGGTGCTCTAAACACAACCCACATCTCGGAATTTAGAGATTCTGCTCCATTTGGTTGTAAATTTGATATTCTCACCTACAGAAATTCAACTACCTAGCTTCTGCTTTTATTCATTAGGTGAATTCGCACTCGAATGTATTCCTGTACCAAACCTTCCTGCAACCAAGAAGTAATTTATTAAAAACACTCATTAATTAACTAAAAAAAAGAATTTATAATTTAATACCTAAAATTACTCTAATTAACAACATAGTGGATTAATAACGATTAAAAACATCAGGTTCAAGTATGTATTTAGTTGATACAAATCGTAAAAATTTGGGCGAATGTGCAGCTCAACATCCCCCCATGCTGAACTTCTTGCACATCCTCATGTAAGCAAAACTATAAGATGGTGAAATAAGGTAGGAAAATGTCAGGAAAGAGTTTAGCTTGATATTGTAATGCATTTATTAACCCGCAACATTATTATTACGACACCAGCTAAAACCATGTGAGATGATAAAACAAGATCAAGCACTGAAAGTAGACATGATGGAGAAAATAGTATCGCATATACCTGTTACCTTGTCCCAAATTTTTTTTTTCCCAAAGTCTTATGATAAAATCAAGTTTTACTGAAGAGCTGCAATTTTACAAATACTACCACAGGTTTCATGCACATACAATATCAATCTTGTACCTAGGTCATTCAGAACATATTTAGAGGAAACTACATTCAATACACATTGTTGGCAAGCAACACCTTGCGAGTAGTCATGATTAAGTAATTCATCACTCTGAATACCATGAAAATTAAAGTGAGTTTTGACACCAATCAACAACCTCTTTCTGTTGTCATCTAGATTCAAAAATAAATTTCCTCTTAATCTAGTGTAATGGATTACCTTCACTAAGGGTACCAGATCATTCAAAGATTCTTGATTTTCGAAAGATAGAACTCAAAGCATCATCTACAAATCATCTTATGACCATTGCCCAAGAAAAATGATGAGTCTTGGGGAAAGAGAAGGATGACCAAGAAAATCATAGTATGTAGTTAACTTTAATACCACAGACATGGCCCTCCTGCTCGCAGGTGTCCATAACCTCGACAGGGATGAATTTTAACTTATCGAAATGTCAGTGTCCCACTTACTAGTATAGATTCAGAGTTTTGTTATTTGAATTTTGAGATGAAGGCCACTGTCCTGGCTTGGTAACCAGCTGACGGCAGTGCCACTCACAAGAAGTAGGATGAATGAACAGGTCGGCTCGTGATGAGACCTCTTGTCTTCCAACTTTTTTGCTGAAAACCATTACTCTGGCTTGGTGACCAGGAGCAGTAATGTCATGCATGCTAGGTCTCATGATCGTGGTAGTTCGGCTCATTACGAGACCTCCTATCCTTCCCTAAATATTTTCTAAACTCTGTTTATGATTAATCTTAAAGGTTACTTAATAAGTGGGGAGACAGATATACTCCTGAAGAGTACAGGATGGCGTGAAAATTGTTTAATGACTAATCATTGCTGGCTAATTCCTTTACCCTAAAGACTTGTTAAAGATATCGCAGACAACGACTGAAAGATTCTTTGAGTTAAGAATGCTAGTGTTCTCCCAAATAGCTCATTATGATCTTTGCAAGAGTGGTCCACCATAGGGGTTTTCCAATATTACCTTCTAAGGGAAACTGAAAATATATATTCGAGACGATAACTTATTAGAGCAATTAATCATGGTTACTTTTTGCAAAATTATGAGGCATTAGAGCGAATTGTACTCAACAAGATTTGTCACAAATGTGTGTGTTAACAACTAATGTGGATCATAAGTAGTTTTAACAAAGATTATTTAAAATGAAAAACCCTAATATCATTGTAACTGCTTTATTTATTTATTCTCCTACCCTATTTTACCCTGAAAGACTCTCGTTTAATTATAGGATTACTTCCAATGAAGCCATGTGCATAAGACAATGCTGATTATACTCATGCTTAGTTTTAACGAGTAGACTTCAAGACATACGAAAGCATGAGAAATCAGTTGCTTTAATTGATATGGTACCAAGAGTTTCCGAATGCTGAGGAAATAAGATGGCTCGATGACTGCTCGAAACCAGGATTCAATGGAATCCACATATTTATGATTCTCCCACTGATGTAAATTTTTCACGGTTTGATAGTCACTCTCTTGGAGGCAAAATGGATTAAGTGAAAGAAAAAAGATAAATCCCTCAAGTTCAGGCTCAAATATCTACTTTTCAAATTGACAAGAATGGTTGAGAGATATTCTAGGGTTTTTAGTTTCAACAATGTTTTTAGAACACATTCCAATTATAGATTTCTCCTCTTGTGGTCTTTTAATTACACCTTCCCGGGATGAATGTTCTACGATAATGGGGGAAGTTTCCAACTTCATTCCTTTTCCAAACATGGAAGATGTGACATTTTGTTCAAT
The DNA here is from genome assembly GCA_034641835.2 of Pinus albicaulis. Taxonomy (NCBI): domain Eukaryota; kingdom Viridiplantae; phylum Streptophyta; class Pinopsida; order Pinales; family Pinaceae; genus Pinus; species Pinus albicaulis. The sequence goes on from CM076569.1 coordinate 353,833,511, forward strand.
AGGGTAATTAATGGAACGAATAGGTGGTTCAAATTGTTGTGCAACCTGATTGTTTAGATTGGGATGTAGGATGTGGTTTGGGCTAGGGTTTTGGTTAATGCATGGAGTAAGGTTTGGATTTGGATTGGGATTAAAATTTGGACTCAGGTTAGGTCTAGGTTTTAAATTAGAATTAGGGTTGGGTCTAGTGTGTGGATTAGGGTTTGGATTAGGACTAGGGTTAGGGTATGGACTAAGGTAAGGATTAGGATTAGGGTATGCATGAGGATTAAGGTAAGGTTTCTTATGTGGTTGGGACCATAGAGGAGGATAACTTAATGGTGCATTGGAAAGAAATTGTGGTTGTTGTTCGTGCTCATATGATTGATTTTGCATGGGAGATTGCCCTAGAGATAATGGTCCAAATGATTCTTGAGGCCATGGAGATATATGGCTTGAGGATGAGGGCCAAGGAGAGGGCCACTGTGACCATGAAGTTGGATATTCAATTGGAGGAGGATGATTATAAACATGTTGAGGAATCTGCTCAAGAAAATAATCGTTATTCCAAGTATCAAATGGTGTTAGGTTTTGAGTTATACCTGGTAGCTGATTCGATTCCTTACTTGATTCCATGAGTACCTTTCGTAATTGTGGCAGTGATGGGCAATGTTCAGTTGCATGATCATCTTCACAAATTTTGCAAACTTCTAGACCACTAAGTGGGCACTTTCCAAGGCAATGTTTCTTTCGACAGTTGGCGCAAAGGATAACCAGTGGTTCTTCGTCCTTCTCTTGTTCTTGCAAATCATCCAATTTCTAAATCAAAGATTTAAATGTATGTTCAAGAAAGATATTAAATTCAGCACTTGTGAATTCTTCATTGGATGAGTTGTTCATCTCTAGGGCAGCATAAAAACTCCTCATTGAATGATTCCTCAAAATACCATCTTCTGGTCTTCAACGAGTAAACTGGTACATTCTGTCATCACATGGATTAGTACGCAAGGGTTCTTACAGTACCTCAAAAATGATATATCGTTGAAGACTAGTTTATGAAGATAAATGGATTTTTTTATTTTTTTAAATTGACTGAAATAAAGCTCACCACGCTAGCATGAAAGGAAAATGCCAAATCAAAGCAATATTTAATCAACTAAAATCAAAACAATTCAGAAATTAAAAGTCTAAAGTATGCTTCTACTTCTACACATAAACAAGATAAGGAAATAAAAGTTCAAGAGATAAGAAAGATGGCTAGACTTTGGAGCAACCCCACAATAGTGGATGCGTGGCTCTTCACTCTGTTAGCCATCAGTATTTTTTACATGTTAGTGATGACTATATCTTCAGCTGAGTTTTCTAGAAACTGATTTCCTTATGTCAATATGTCATCCAGAAAACCCTCCCAAAACTTTTTTCGCCTTTCTACCTATTCAGTCCACCCCTGGAAACATATACCATGTAGAAATTTCTATTTCCCACCCCGGTTTTCAGTTTTCACCTTATTACTCCAAAATAGTTAAATGCCCTTTCCCATATCCATACATTTAACAAACTGGAAAATATATTTTGCTGAAAACACAAATTCTGGAAATTTTTCAGAATGCTGGAAAATGCAGAATTAAAAATCAGCAAGCATAAAAACAGTCATTCACACATTTGACACAGATATTTTTGGTCAACATGACCCTGGAAAAACCCCCTACAACTCTTGGGGAAAACCAGTTCGAAAGCTCCTTCTTATTTCTAGAAAATGCTTTTTACAGTGAGAGAAATATTCAGCAAAAAAATCAGCAAACAGACTTTTACAACTTATCTCGTTTTCCGTGCTTAACCACCACCTCGGAAAATGTACAAACAACAAAAATAGAACAGCAATAAATGTTGTACGCCCTCCTCGATTTGCATGCCCATAAATCTGCAATAAATGCAGCTGTACGGCCTCCTCAAAATCTGTGCAAACAGCAATTAATGTTGTTGTCCAAAACCTCGATTTGTGTGCCAAAACCACTGCAAAACTCTGCTGTACGGTACAGCCCCTTGCTGCCTCAATTTCCGTGCCCAATATTGTTGTGCGGCCTTGCTGTACGACCTCCCTGCCTAGAAAACCATGCCAAATATCTGCCCTTTACTGTGTTATCTCAGCTGTACGGTCTTGCTGAAAATGTCTTGCTGAAGTGCTGCCTTGGAAAGTGTGCCAAGCTGCTATCTCCTTCTCCTCACTGCCCAGAAATCTCCCTTGCTCTCTTTCTCTCCTTCTCTCAATCTGCTCATGAAAGAATGAATGATCTTTGCCTCCTTTTCCTCCTTTAACCTAACCCTAAGTGACTTTTGGGGAATCCCTAAATCCAATGGCTGAGATAGATTGAGATCTAGGGTTGAGATTAAATGCTCATTTAAATCTCACTTTCTATTTTTTAATTCACCCCACTTTTTTTTCTGAATTAGACTAATTATATTAAGCAAAAATATGATACAAGATGGTGATACAATCAAGAGAGATAGAGAACCGGCAACCGGCAATGATAGGACTATCAACCTCGGTTCCGGAGAAGTGAAACAAGCAAAGTACTACAACCAAAGACTGGAAAGCTAAAATACTGATCTCTACCCAGAATGGGTAGAGGTCTCAACACGAAGCTTTTTCCCTTTCCTTTTTTTAACTTTGACCCATCCATCCAGGGGCGAATGAGCAACAATAACTTGAAGACTGGGGTTCTCCGAGAGGGGCCCCTCCTTTTCTGAGTCAGAGGAGGAGGTCAAATGAGCACGTTTTTGGGCGATGGCTATATCGGAGGAGTGTGCCGGTCCATCGTTGGAAGGAACCACAGCTTGAGGGGCTTGATCCAAATCTGCATCACTGGCTTCATCTTCAGAGCAAGAGGATTCAGAATCCACGGCAGGAGGTGGAGAGCAAGGAGCCCATCATTTGGATTTGTGCTTGGAGAGGTTCTCCTTTTTCTTTTTTGCCAGGAGAGAAGGGCAGGTGGACTGCAGATGCCCTGTTTGGTGGCAGTGGCGACAGCGGAAGGCTGTATTTTCGTAGTCCAATGTCTGGGTCCAGACTAAGTCGTTTATCTTGAGAATGATTTGGTCTGGAAGTCCCTTGCTTAAGTCCACCTCCACACATATTCTGGCATATGTGTAGAGACCTACTCTTTCCCTCCTGTAATCGCCCGTAATGAAACTGCCCAAGGTGTTGCCTATAGCTTTGTAGACTGCAACATGCCATAAGTGGACAGGAAGGTTTGGAAGTCTGATCCATACAGGTGTCCTGGTGATGACTGCGGTTGCCGGATCAAAATCTGGAAACCAAGGCGTTAAGAAGAGCCCTGCAGTTCCCATGAACCAAGGGCCTTCTTCTAAAGCCTTTTCATAATGCTTACTGTCATCAAAAAGAACAATGAAATATCCTTTTGGACAGAAACTGACCTTACAATGATGTGTCCAGTTTGCATGAATCCAATCATAAAGGTCCTGAGATCGCGGCCACAGTCCGTTGAATCTGCAAATGATGGCTCTTTCTGCATATTCTTGAAGTTGATTTATAGGATCTACATGGGAAATTTCGACAGAGGGAACTTCCTCTGTTTTGTTAACCAAAAAAGGCTTGGATTTAAGGGCTTCCGAGGGTTTGGGGATCTCAGAATGTACTGCTTCTTTGTAAGAGAAGGGAGGAGCGGAGGACGACTGTCCCGCTACACCCCCTCTCAAACGTAGGGTTAACACCAAAGAGTTGTTCCTGTTAATGCTGTAAGTAGAGATAGGTAGAAGGTTTTCAAGTTGTTTACCTTGAAAGAGAAGTCTTTGAAGGCCTGAAGGGATCCCAATCCGCCGTTCTAGATCCAGCTTGAGATCCAACACCAAATCTGAAGAACTGACCCATTGCAGGATAGTATTGCCTTTTGGTTGAGAAATATGGATCTGAAAGGAGTCAAGGAGGGGCCTGGACACAGAGCCTGGGTCTCGCATGCTTCCTAGAGCAGATCTGTCATGGCGGTGATAGGGAGGGGATTTCTCCTGCGAAAATGGCCGATCACTTAAAAACAGAGACAGATCCAAGTCCAGAGTCTCCTGTCTTTGAGTATTGACTAAAACTGGACGAGGAATACAATCGCTGGCGTTGTGTACTGCAACCCTTAATGCTTTTGCAAGCATATCTGGCGAGTTAGAGAAGTTGATCCGCTGCGAGCTTGCAGCAGAGGTGAGATCTGATGGGTTTTCCGAATAGATCTTGTTTTCTTTGTGAGCAACCGTAAAGACGGCGGCATTGAAGCCGTCAGTTGCCTTTGCATGGAATGTGGGTGCCCAGCCGATGGCACCATCTAATCCAAGGAAGCGGTCTACTGTTACGAGAGGGGAGATGGAAACTTTCTTTTGTGAAAAATTTTCAATCAAGCAGATCCGATCCAGAATTCTCTGTCCTTCTGTGAGTTCGAGAAACTCTTGTTGTGACACCTCTGATGAAGGGATGGATACATGATAGGCTTCGAGGGTGTATCCAAGCGTGTGGCGGTGAAGTTCTTTTGGGGCAGATCTAGCCCATAACCAGATCCATAGAAATTTTTTATGGTTCCCATGTGCTTTGATGTGGGCAACAAACTGTGTGGCTTGTGAGGGAAAGCCAATCCCACACACCATGCATATGGGTACTGAGCCATTGCCGATCACAGGAATGCGATCGCTCCAAGATGCGGCGGCCGAGATGGCTGCAGAGGACCAAACCCTAGCTTCGTGCATCTTCAGAGCCATCTCCCGCCTTCCTCTTTGTAACAAAGTATTACATTAATTCACCCCACTTTAATAAAGACCCACTTAGTCTTTTATTTCCAAAGTCACTTTTTCCTTTCTAATTTTATATTGACTTTATTAAAGTCACTTTAAAATTATACTTTAGTAACTTTATCACTTAAAGTCACTTTTAAATTAGATTTGACTTTATAACTTTATAAAGTCACTTTAGGAGAAAAATTAAATTCTTTTGGACACTTTTCCCTAGGCCAAAGATCAAAGCCTTAGGGAACCACCTGTCCTCCGGTACCAAATTTCAACA